>JBBPOF010001065.1:0-13198 GCA_038091315.1 Porphyrellus cyaneotinctus | reverse complement strand
CCGGCTTCGGAATGACAGAGACCTGGTAGGTTCTGAGTTCCCAACAAACTTTCTGAAATCTCAGTTGATTCTCTCAGCGCTGGGTGCATCTATGACCCTATTAACGTGTTGACCACGCCACCTGCGCACGATTTCTTGGAGCTCGGCACACCCATTCCGGGGTGTGAGATGCGAATCGTAGATCCCGCAGATGGAGTGACTCCCCGCCCTGATGGTGACAGTGGAGAACTCCAGGTCCGCGGACCAATGGTATTCACTCGGTACTACAACAATCCTGAAGCGACGTCTTCCAGCTTTGTCGAGGGTGGTTGGTACCGCACGGGTGATGTCGGAATCATCGAAAACGGCAGGATGAGGCTGAGCGGGCGTATCAAGGACACTGTCATCGTCCACGGTGTCTCGTACGGTATCCCCGAACTCGAAACTCATCTTCAGACTGTCGAGGGCGTCACTCACTCTTTCCTTGCCGCTACACCCTACCGTGCGCCTGGCCAGGAGACGGAAAGTTTCGTTGTTTTCTACTCCCCAACTTTTGACCTCAATGGTGAAGACGCACCCGCCAAGCTCTTTGCTACTCAACGCTCCCTCCGCGACGTCTCTGTGAAGATGATCACTCTCCCGCCCCAGCTCATTATCCCCATCCCCGCTGACAAAATGGAGAAGACTACCCTCGGAAAGCTTTCCAGGGCTCGTCTCCTTAAACAGTTTAAGCTGGGAGAACTTTCCAAGCACATCTCCCGTGCAGAGGAGTTGTTGACCATCGCTCGTGGTGCAATCTTCATTACGCCGTTTACTGAGACAGAGAAGATATTGGCTCGCATCTACGCTGACATTTTCAACCTCAATCTCAGCGATATCTCTGCCAGCGATAACTTCTTCGAACTTGGCGGTACCTCCATCGATGTTATTAGGCTCAAGCGCGAAGGAGAGTCTACGTTTGATTTACCCGAGATCCCCACCATCCAGATCCTCAAGCACCCCATCCTTTCTAGCTTGGCGACATACATTGACTCCCTAATTTCCAAGGACGCGTCCACCGAGGAGTACGACCCCATCGTTCCTCTCAATCTTACCGGTAGCAAAACCCCCATCTTCATGGTTCACCCAGGTGTCGGCGAAGTCCTCATCTTTGTCAACCTCGCCAAATATTTCCAGAACGAACGGCCCTTCTACGCGTTCCGTGCGCGAGGCTTCGAGCCCGGACACCCATTCTTTGGTTCCATGGATGAGATGGTGTCTTCCTACGCGGCAGCCGTCAAGCGCACGCAGCCTCGCGGTCCTTACGCCATCGCTGGTTACTCGTATGGTGGTGTCATTGCCTACGAGGTTGCCAAGCGCCTGGAGGCCATGGGCGACGAAGTCAAGTTCACCGGTCTGATCAACATCCCTCCGCACATCGCCGACCGTATGCACGAGATCGACTGGACGGGTGGTATGCTCAATCTCTCGTACTTCCTCGGTCTCGTGAGCAAGCAAGATGCCAACGACCTTGCCCCTCCCTTGAGGCCGCTCACGCGCAAGGAACAGCTCGACACGGTCTGGAAGTTGTCGCCTCCCGAGCGTCTGATCGAACTCCAGCTGACGCCCGAGAAGCTCGACCATTGGGTCGACATCGCCGGCTCGTTGATCGAGTGTGGCAAGACATACGAACCGAGTAGCTCCGTTGGTGCGTCTATAGCCATTCATCATCCATCCTCATCATGCTAATATACCGATTCCAGCCTCGCTCGACGTTTTCTATGCTATCCCGCTCCGTGGTAGCAAGGACGACTGGCTGAACAAGCAACTCAAACCCTGGGCCGACTTCAGCCGCAGCGAGCCCACGTACACCGATGTACCCGGCCAGCACTACACACTCATGGACTTTGACCACGTCCCCGGCTTCCAGAAGATCTTTCGCCAGCGCCTCGAGTCGCGCGGGCTCTAAAGTTTGGGGAGTGGTGGTCTTCGAAGCAGTCCCTGATTCCGCTTATCGCGATGGTTTAACGCATCGTATTCCTGTATTGAGTCCGTGCCTTCGCTTATTTTCCATTTTGCTGCGTTATAAGGGAGTCGACTGTATTTAGGGCCCAATGCACGAACCGATTTTCATTTAGATAAATTTTCAGAAATTCGACCCCGAAAATTTAGCCAACCCCCCCCAAAATCGCTAAAATTATGAAAAATACAGCAATCATTCCCTTTTTATCCCCACAACACGATCCCCTTCATGTCTGGTTAAGAGTTTCTGTAGTTCAGTGTTATTTGTGGGATTTGTGCACACTACAACACCATATCGCAGGCCACCGTCGGTGCTCGGAAGCCAAGTAATATTGACACCTGGTTTGGGGCCTCCGAGTCACTCGCTCGCTGACCCCCCGTCCATGCCATTGCTATAACTCAATGTGATGCGCATGATGAACACGACGGCGGGGACGATGGCACCACATCAATGGCACCATCGTGCCCGTGCCCGTGCCACCCCTCCCACCGCTGCTTGCATGACGATGACGACGTGACGCGACGCGCACGATGCCATCGTCGTCGTCGGCATGGCACAACAAGTACGACGGCGAGAATGGCGACGATAGTGCCACATTGTCATGCTCGTGCCACCACTGCGCGCACAGCGACGACGACAATGACGACGACGCAACGCGACGTGCGCACAACGACACTGTTGTCGTCGACGCGATACGACGAGCACGATGGTGACAACAGTGGTGTCATGCTGATGGCACCATTGTGCTCGTGCCACCACTGCACCACCTCCCACCACTAGTACGTGCGAGCTAGAAAACCAGGCTCACTCACGGAAGGCGCGAGTGGCAGCGCTGGAGAGAGAGACTCGTTTGTGGACGCGAGAGCGAGGCTTTAAGATCACGAGCAAGGGGTGTTGTAAGAATAAATTTGAAGGTTGATCGAGATCGGCGGGCGGCGCATGTACGTAGTTACTTGACGAAGTAGTCGACTCCCTAGTTTCCAACCGTATTCTGCTGGTGTACTTTTTCTATGCAGGTCGTTGACAGGGACTGAGCGGCCCTATAATATACATGTGTTTCGACAGACTCTGCGTAACTGGCATGCTTTCGCGATGGCCAGTATCTACCAGTGTTTGAGTTACCCACCCGGACCCCGAACTTGGGGACCTCAATCTCCTTGGATGAAGACTTTTTGTCGGGCAGCGTTCGACCCTGAGTGTGTGAAGGCGAAGAAACTAGCAAACATAGTCAACGGTGGTCACATCGTCGTGCTCGAACGACCACTGGCAGCGGCTGTGTTCCAACATTTTTCATGACACTGACCTTATGTCGGATCTAACAACCTGGTAGTGATATAAACCAACACCATACCCTATGAACAATTACTGTATATTGCTACTACAACCGAGCGGCTACGGTACAGTACGAGATCCCCAGTAAGCCCAACCCGGAATCTAATCTTTGTTTCCGATCGATCACGAAAAGCACATTTGGCGAGTCTCTCCTGGAGTAATCTCTCCATCTGATCATACATGGTTTGCATATCGAAACCAGCACGCCCATGCAACCGCATAATAACCCCCAGAGTGTCCACGATGGGTGAGGGTGGGGGGGGTTGGCGACGACAACCAAAGTTAACACCATTATTATGGGTCACGTTTCCTAAATGGCCAGTCTGAAAGCAAGAATGAATCCGCACTTCCATACGGTCCATTGATAGCGGTGGTGAATCGTTGAGCGCTACTGTCGTTTATCCATTTTCGCCGTGTGCGTTGGAGGTTCAAGATTATGTGACAAGTCTATGAAGTAGACGTACACAATCAATACCCGGAAAGCCACCGGATAGGAGAAAGACGTACAGCAATGCAAGTGACCATCGGCACAAAGCTTTCATAGATAGGTGAGGAGCAGTCTCACACGACAAAACACATAATGGGACGCACAAGACAAATGTCGTAGTTATAGAGCTGCCGTGGAGGGTCCAAATGAAAGTAGCTACGAGAAAAACTGCGTTCGCGTCAAGGTTAGCTCTCCGGTTCAAAAGTCTATATGAGTTGGCTATCTCACCAGCAAAGCACACGAACACCAACAGTCCATCGCGAATTGTCACGTAGGCAATGGACGACCCCCCTCGGGTTGAGCGCTCCCGTCTATGATACGCTAACCACACGAGGATGGTCTGTGATACGAACATACCGACGACGAACACCAATATCGTCTTTGGTGCCCCGACCATTGTGCACCTAGAGTCGTAAAAGCCCTTGGGGATGGTTATGATCGAAGCTACAATTGTCATCACAAATTCTATGAAAACACCAAGCGTTCCAACCACGCTACTCCGCGTGCGCCATCCGTATAATGCGTAGACTGGTATGTTGTCAGGGAGGAACGCACTATACTCGAAGAGCACGCACTTCTGAGAAGCAAGATAGCATCGAAGCAGAGCATGAGCAATGCGTTCATTAGCATCTCAACTAAACGATACGTTCGGCAAGAATGAAGGGATATGGGGTGATGCATAAGGTACCCCACTTCAATTCCAAACACGGCACTGGCGTTGATGGTTAGAGTGGTTGTACGCGAGGAAGGGATACAACATTACGTCTGCAAAGCCCATGCAAGGTATTTCCCAACTAAATACAGCCATTTGATATGGGCAGTCCATGGCATACTGGCGTACAACACAGGCCATGAGCCTCGAGTATGCGCGGAAGAGAGAACGACGCACGGCCATATATACTTGACTTCATCGTCGACTGTGATAATACCATCCCAGACAACGACAACCCAAGAAGCAGCTAAAAACGTCGAGGGGAATTAGGCGACGGAGATGGACAGTTTCAAGTCGCTGTTTACCTGCGACATACCCGCAAACTTGCCACAATTCCACAGGTTGCGCGTTCGTCAACCCGTTCATGAAGCTGAGCTCCCTTGATCTCGTTCTGGTGGTAAATTGGAAGGCCACGTGCCTCAGTGAGTTTGCGACGAATCACTGGCAGCGCCGGCGCGCACGCAAGACCAACCTTGGGGGAAAAGGGTGGGACGATGGACGAACTTTTGTCACGACCTGACCTCATAAGTAGTAGATCGCACTGTTTCATATCTGTGCTGTCCTGACATGTGAAGCGATGCAACGAGGCCCATCAACATTTTGAGTCGGCGACGAAATGTGTCATGTCAGAAGGATGAGTCCTGGCTTTTCAGGTATCCGTTGTAACGCTTCGTTCTCCGTACACAAGATCATGAGCATTCAGAAATCGGTATGTCATCTGGGAGCAAAAAATAAACGCATGTTAGCCCAATGTTGGGTCGATGACTAGATGACTTTATATGACAGATCTCGCCCCCACCGTGACTTGCCATCGGGCGGCGTTGACCCTGAGGCCTGAGCCCTCTGAGATGCAACAGAAAGACATATGAAACTATTGACTAGATTTAAGTCAAAATAACAATTTCAAAAATCCATGTTGTACCTAACAACGCCAGCAAAAACACGGGCCGCTGTTCTCCAAGGCTAACGATTTGTGGAGTTACAGTGGGATGCGGAAAATACGATTGAAAATTCGGCCCGGACCCTGAACTCACATTCACCGTGACTGCCCATCATTGATGCACCTCCTCCTGTGTCTAATTGAGCATCATCGCTACTTGTCGCCCACCTAATCATGTTATTTTCGAGCGCTGTCGCTCGCCCCACTGTGTCATCTCAACCATGCACTCAGCCATGTCCTCTGGATTGCTATTGCTCGCTACCTGTCTAAACTTCATTCTTTTTTGCGAGCAACACTACTCGTCACCCCTCTGGCCACGTTTTTTCGTGAGCGCTATTGCTCGACCGCGTCCCGCCACCACGGCTATTTCAGCGGCTCCGCTCGTCTCCTGCCCCATGTCATTCACACTGCCAAAACAGACTACATAGTATATCCCAGTCAAAACGACGAGTTGAGGCTCTTCCGTCGTGTCGTTGCTGATACTGGTTTGGATACAAGTTGTCTCGGACGGCGTTCAATGATATGACGCTTGACAGTGGATGCCAACTCCGCCGCCCCTCTAATTGGTGTGCTGTACAGGATGATTGAATCGATGTAAATGCACGACTGAGCGACAATGGTCATTCCTCGCCTACACAGTGCGTGGATGATGAAGCAAGGGTACTTAGGTTGGGGTAGCAGCAACGCCGAAAACAAGTACTCATCGGACAAAGGAGATTGCGAGGTACCCGTGATGAATCCTATTCATGGTCCTAAGCAATGCCAGCACTGTCCCTGCATGATTCAAACGACCACCAATGTTAGTCCTCGTAGAAGCACATAGATGACCCTCGTCGCATCCCAAACTTGGAGCACAAAATCAAAGGACGGACTCGGGTTCCATCGGTAGTTCTGAAACTGTCACAAAGTACCGAAGGCAAAGAGGCCGAGATCAGGGAGACGGTGCCTTGTGGCCCATGTGGCGTTGACGAGAAAAAAAGCTGTCGGTTTATGTCCGCGTTCCTTAGCTGCCCCGCTGGACCCAACGCTTATTGCATTTGATACCAATGAATGACACTGAAAAAGATGGAAGAGCTGAAAGAGTGCGTCTGGGTCAGAAGTGCTCCGAGTGGCACTACTGGACAGAAATCTCGCAGCATAGGTATACTACGAGGAAATAATATTCAACTACAGTACTAGTATGTATATCCAAACCCTGACGTGTTCCCATCCGACTACACAATACTCCCAGAGTATCCTCTATCGATAAAGGAGAGGGCCCCGGTCCCAGGCAACTACAACGTCGTTCAGCATTAATCTGGGCCACGTCGTTCAAATGGCCCATCCGAAAGCAGGAACGAATCTGCACTTCCGTACAGTCCATAGACATCGGTTGTGAATTGTTGGGTAGTGCGTTGTTGGGTAGAATATTCTATCAGTTTGTCTCGTGAGCGTTGAAGGTTCAAGACTACGCGACACGTCTATGCGAGAGCGAAATCAATACTGGGAAAGCCACGGAGAAAAAGAGAAAGACGTACAGCAACGCAGACAACCATCGGGAGAACACTTTCATAGACAGGTCAAGAAGAGTCTCGAATGATAAAACGAGCGCAACGCACTAAATCATCAGCGTAGTTATTGGATTATCGTGTAGCGTCCAAATAGCACTAAGTGTTAGATAAACTATGAACGCATCAAGTCAGTTTCCCGATTCGAAAGTTGTGCAGCTTACTAGCAAAAGATACGAACACAAACAATCCATCACGGATTGTCACGCAGGCAATGGACGACCTTGCTCGGCTAGAACGCTCCCGCCTGTGATACGCCAACCAGACGAGGATGGTCTGCGACACGAATGTCCCGACTTGGAACACGAAGATCGTCTTCGGTACCTGGACCATTACGCATCTAGAGTCGAAGTCGGTGATAGGGATGCTCAATATCGAAGCTACGAGCGTCATCACAAGCTCTGCGAAAACACCAAGCGTTCCGAGTGTGCTACTCCACGTGCGCCATCCGTACAGCGCATAGACTAGGAAGTTGTCAGGGAGAAATGCACTCTACTCGGAGAGTACGCACTTCTGAGAAGTAAGATGGCATCGAAGCAAAGCATGAGTACTAAGTTCACCGCCATCTCAACGAAACGATACGTTCGACAATAATGAAGGGATATGGGGTGGTGCATAAGGTACCCCACTTCAATTCCAAACACGGTACTGGAGTTGATGGTTAGAGCGGTTATACGCGAGGAAGGGATACAACACTACGTCTGCAAAGCCCATGCAAGGTATTTCCCAACTAAATACAGCCATTTGATATGGGCAGTCCATGGCATACTGGCGTCCAACACAAGCCATGAGCCTCAAGTATGCGCGGAAGAGAGAACAACGCACGGCCATATATATTTGACTTCGTCGTCAAATGAGATGAGACCTTCCCAGATGACCACCAACCAAGAAGCGGCTGAAAATGTGTGAGGGGAAATGTGCAACAGAGATTGGAAACAGAGTTACTCACTTGCGGTGTACCCGCAAAGCTGCGATACCTTGAAAAATCGCGTACTAACCACTGCGCTCATAGAGAGCTGCTGGTTTGATAGTGGTGAAAGCCACGCACTTCCGTAGATTTGCGAAGATCCACTGGCAACGCCTGCGTGCTCGCGGAAGCAACCGCAGTGGCGGGAAGAAGGCGGGGCGCTTTCGTGACACCTTGAACCTGATATAGCAGATAATGCTAAGGGTGGCCACGCCCCGTCCCTTACCTAAGGCTTCACGTCTCATTTTGACGGCAGCGTTTTTGGTCGGCGACGAAATGTAAGTTTGGACTTGACCCCATTAGCGATAAGATGAGGACCAGTCTTTCCTTGTGCATCCATCATAATGCAACCCGAGATGACATTAACAATGTGAATGCTATCAACGCAGGTCGATCGGTGATTGTTGGGGATGGTTTCTCCGCCATCGCATGTCGACGCGCTCAATTAGCTCCATTTCCAGGAGCATCCGACCTGACGACCAAAATGGGTTACATAACGACCATGGCCCTGTCAATTTTTTTTGGAGGGTGAGTCACCTCGAGACTGAGTCAATATGATCCTTCAAGTTAGTTGGATACGGTCGTTATCCTGTTATCCGCGTTCAACTCGGCACGAAACTTGAAAGTGCGTTCTGACGGAGTGGAGAAGACTCACGACGGGTTTATTTGTGGATTCACACGCAATATTGATCGGGTGCGCCACCGCCGAACGATCTTGCTGAGCCAGGCCCTCGGACTCATTCCCGCCTGACACTTCAAGGTTTTCGTTCCCGAGCGGCGAGAACTATGTAATGTACATATTTGGCTACTGGACGATGCCACGGCTTGCAATTTACTTTGGGCAACACGAACATATGGTAAATACAGCTGTATGATATTTGTGGGTAACGACGAAGCTGAAAACAAGTGCTCCTCTGACAGCAGATATCACTGTGTAGGCACAAACGTGGGTGCATAGAATCCCTTTGCCAAAAGGAATCTCGCTCGAACATTATAAGGCCATTCATCATCCTGCGCAACGCACGTGTTGCTCGGATATGGTCCGGACGTCTGGGATTCATGATCTACCATGTTATTATCAACCTTGACATGATCTCGCCGATGGATGTCCTCGTCGAGGCTCTCTTCACCCCTGCCAGTCGATGATAAGTTTGCAAGTCGCATCACATGTGGCCTTTGACCGGACTCGAATGACTGCTTCTGGTCTGCGGGCTCCATGCATTGGCAGGGCTGGGTAAACGAACTCGTTCTTCTGGAACTCCTCGGCAACCTCGGCGATGGGTCGCATCCTGGCGTTGTCCGTACGCATGCACACCGTCACGGTTCGGTGTTCACTGGAGCAAGTGCTCAGCATGCTGGAGCTTGCGCAGAAATGATGCCGTTCAATAGATGGGTCTGATGGTCTCTTCTGACGAGCGCCAATGAAATTATATGTGCAAGATGACATACAAAGACTGGAGAACGCCGGTCAGCCCTTCATATGCGGGCAAGCGGCATCCAGCGGAAGAAGAGACAGCTGGGCCGCAAGTCGGGCACCACCAAATATGCAGTCCACCGGACACAAGTGTTGGAATCAGCAACCGCGTGCGCAGCCGCCTCGTCGTCGGGCCGACTCGATCACCGGCGCGCATATGGCGCGCGTCTGTTACATTCCTCGCATATCCTTTTCAATTGTACGAGTACATTGCTTTCACCGCGTATTTAATATTTCGTCCAAGCTTAGTATGCTCGGATCTCTACCAGATCCTTATCCCCTTTTTTTCACTATACATTTCGTCTCGTATATAAACTCTTTTACTTCGTCAAGACACCTCGGTCCGTTGTTCACGCACGACGACTGATGTGAGTTATATTGATTGATCGTTCACCTACTCGAGCTAATCCGTACGTAGTCTTGTCTCGATAGCCCTCGCGCGTCGTCCTCCCGTCTTGCCGAAACTCTTTCGACAAGGTTTGAAGGATTCTCATAATCGGGAAGACAGTTTCGCCCCCGAAACTCGGAGCTCGTTCCATTCCCGAATTGCTGTGTAAAGTTGAGAAACGGAGTTCCATAGAGACGTGGGACTTGTCAATGGAGAGATATAACATGAATCGGATTACAGTAGAACGGTCAGCGTATCACAGATGTACTGGCTGGCATTGATGATGGTAACGGGCCTACCAACAGCTGCAATTTGAAGCAAGGGATCATGATGAGACGAGAAAGGCCAGGCAACTTTGGGCGCTCCCCGTTCCTTCAAGTTCCAGTCACGGCATACCAGAGTGATTATCATACGCGATCAACCTATTGGAGACATACATACAATATGAAGACGTACAACACTCGAATACCTAAAGACCTACATGGATGAACGGAAGCCACTCGTCAAACGACGCCCGGCCACTATCCCGAATATCTCCAATTGCTTCGTGCAACGCTCGCGCAGCGTCCCGATAATCCGGCCTCGTGTCCTTGTCGAACAGTCGCTGGTATACGTCCCTCGCCACGACAGGTGCGGGACTGTCGCTGATCGACCACATCGTACCAATGACTCCCTTGTACCCAGCAAATAGCATTCCGGCTGCGATATGGACGGCCTCGTCGGAGAGACGCGCATCACCCTTTGCCGTTTGACAAGCGGAGAGAAAGGCAAGCCCACCACGAGGACGTGACAGCGCGATAATATCACGCAGCTTCAAGCGGCGTCCGTCGGCGAGACAAAGTCCACTGCTGGTCCGATCAGCGGGGTCTTGGATGCCGTGGCATGCAAAATGAGCCCAGTCCGCCTCCTTCATCAGAGAAAGTACCTCTTCGACTGTTCCGACAGAGGATCCCACGGCAGTGGTGCATGCTGAAGGAGAGTTTTGGATTACCTCCCTAATGTATTTCAACTCAGTGACTGCACCTGGAAGTCGGGAATGGCCGTCTGAGTTGGGTTGAGGAATGAGTAGGAGGCGGAGAGTGTCGCTAGGCACCACGACGGGATCGGGTGACGGGGTGAGGATGGAAAGGGAAGGGACGTATGACGAAATGACAAAATCGAACACTTTGTGTCCAGGTTCCGAATACTGGTCGTCATAAAAGCCGGCTGCATGGATAGGAAGGAACGCCATAGGGCCAGTTGGACACCAAAAGATGCGCGATATATCTCCGGGAGTCTGTTCGGAGATGAATGGATTGGCCTGAAACTCGAACAGCGTGATAACGTACTGCGAAGGCCAAAGCATCCAGGACTGGCTTGACAACACATTTCCACAAAGGGGATAAGAAGGTTTCCCATCTGAAACCCTCACTCGTTACTATTTCCCCATTCCCTGCATCACGAACGACATGCTTCAGCGTATTCTGCAGATCAACCAATTGCTTGAGGCGAAAGGGAAGTGGGACATGAACTACATGGTCCACGTTGGCGAGAACAATCAATGCATCGCACCGGGTTTCTGCGGCATTGAGTATAACCACGGGCCCAGAGTGCGCTGAAGAACGGAGCTGAGAGAATGATTTTTGCAGTAGGAATCGCTCGAAGCCTGGCAACCTGCGAATCTCCTGGAGTAATTGATCTCGCTCAATCGCAAGCTTACGATGTCTATCAGCTTCCTGGTTCGATGATTCTTCGGCACGGCGCGATGTGTCTCGAGCTTCCTGGAATACGGTTGACAAAGGTTCATTATCAGTCACCCTAGTATGGAGCAGTTCCTGAATCATGCTTTGGCATTCCATGAGTGTAGACCAAGATTGTTCGCGGGCGGAACCTGCACAGTCTAATGCAGCAGACAGTTCCTGAAGCCTAAGGGCATGATCCGGATGTGCAGACGACAACTCTTCGTAGGACGTGCGAAGCCGAAACAATTCCCCCCAAACAATGGAGCGTCCTTGTTCCAACCACTCTACCGCAATATCTGGGAATCCGGAGTCTAAAGCTGCAGCTGCAGCCTCCCGCACTACATTGGTTGCTTGGATGAGGTGAGAGTAACGTTCAGAGACAGAAAGGCCAATCCAAGCAAGATGGGGAAGAAGGGTAATGGCAGTAGAATATGCATGGAGGAGAGAGTGATGTTGCAGCATACGGGCACATGATATCCACTTCTTTGAGGCATAGAATCGATGTAGAGTGGAACCGAAGGGAGAGGAGGCAGCATGGGAATATAAGGAGATTGCAATCTTCAGGTCTCTCGGCTCTCCGACACATTCGAAACGAATTGTGAAAGAGTTCCCGAGGTTGTTAAGACAGGCAGGCTTGTCAGAATGACCATGAGGAGTGAGCCGGACAGCATCCTGCAGAGTCGAAATGGCCTCCTCCAGGTCTCTCAGCTCTCCGAGGCGTTCAAAACGAGTGATGAAGGAGTTGTCGAGGCTGTTAAAACGGCCAGGCTTGTCAGGGTGACCATCAGGAGTGAGTCGAACAGCATCCTTCAGAGTCGAAATGCCCTCCTCAAGGTCTCTCAGCTCTCCGAGGTATTCAAAACGGGCTCTGAAGGAATTGCCGAGGTTGTCAAGACAGGTGGGTTTGTCACGGTGACCATCAGGAGTGAGCCGAACAGCAACCTTCAGAATCGAAATGGCCTCCTCCAGGTCTCTCAGCTCTCCGACACGTTGAGAGCGAGCTCTAAAGGAGGTGCCGAGGTTGTTAAGACAGGAGGGTTTGTTAGGGTGACCATCAGGAGTGAGCCGGACAGCATCCTTCAGAGTCGAAATGGCTTCCTCCAGGTCTCTCAGCTCTCCGAGGCGTTCAAAACGAGTGATGAAGGAGTTGCCGAGGTTGTTAAGACAGATAGGCTTGTCAGGGTGACCATGAGGAGTGAGCCGAACAGTATCCTTCTGAGTCGAAATGGCCTCCTCCAGGTCTCTCAGCTCTCCGAAGCGTCCGAATCGACACGACAGTGCTAAACCGAGATTTCCGAGGACTGCGCTGTACCGGTCATCCCAGAGCGAAATTGACTTTGCCAAATCCTTTAAAATCACGGTGGCTTGTTCGAGATTGGCTAGGTCACCGTGTCGTTCAAAGTCATTCAGCAACCGGACACTGACATTCACCAGGTCCTCGTGTAGAAAGTGTGGGACTGGGTTTTGCTCCGCCGATGGGTAATGCAGTTGTACAGGGTCCACGATACGCCCGCCATGCAGTTGGAGCATGAGTACTGCAGCTCGATTTTCATGGCTCTCTACTGGGCTGAGCGTCATCACCTCATCTAGCAATGCCTCAGCCCGTGCTCGATCGGCTGTGTCCCTCAACTTCTGAAATCGCGCGAGAT
>JBBPOF010001064.1:0-13213 GCA_038091315.1 Porphyrellus cyaneotinctus | reverse complement strand
ATTCCATTGTATTCTTTCATGCTTGGTCACCATACTTCTATGCCTGCCCTTAACCCTCTCGTTCCAGTATATAGTCGCCACCCCCCACCTCATGTATTTTCCCAAGCTTGACCTACTTTCCCCTACCTTGAATAGTAGTGCTTGCCCACTCCTTTGTCGCTCCCCTCCGAGTGGACGTCCCTTGAACCCTCGATCTAAGTCTACGGTAGTTGGACTTATCCTTTGAACCTTTGCTCTAAGTCCACAGAAGTAGGACTTATCCTTTGAACCTTTGACCTCAAATGCTTCACGTTACTCCTTGAAAGTCTACTTCTGCCTCTACCCAAGGCAGTTGTAACAATAGGGACAAGCAATGGGAGGAGTGATAGAATGAGTACTGGTCTGAGATCACAATGAAAAGGTATGAGAAATAATGATATTGCAAGAATAGACACATCACTATTGGAATACAGGGCTATAGGAATGACTTCCAATAGGGGTGAGTGCAGATTGATCATGTGAGGGGATGGACATCCAATCAAGTCAGGAGCTGGGTCATGGTGATCAACCCATGCCCCTAAAAGAGAGAAAAGGAAGAATGCTGACCTTTTATTCAGATTTGTCATTGCCTTTGTCAACTCTGTCATCAACTTCATTGTTATCTTCAATGCTGCCATCACTCCCTGATATCTGATGGCAACATGCTAATGCTACCTGCGGACTCCTTCGAGCCACTGGTTGCCTGTCCTTTGACTGAGATCAACATACCAGTGGATAATTGATGTATATAACTGTATGTTGGCTGCAGTCAGGACAATGAGCTCATCAGTGTAGACAGCATGGTGGTAAGATATATCATCAGCTATACACTGGTCATCCATAAGCTCCTGCAACAAAGTGATCTTGCCCTTGACAAGGCCAAGGGCACTGTGCATGTCTTGATCAACAGACTATATAAAGTCCTGCTGTTTCTCCAAGGTGTTGATTTTGGCTTGTGTGATAGTGATTTGAGCCAAAATACACTTCTTGAAGGCCAATTTGGCAGTGTTAACACAAAGACTAGTCTCTAGTGTGGGTCCTGGTTTCATTGCTGGAAACAACAACAAGCAGGTCTCGCACAACAACAGCATCAAAGTATGGAGGGAAGTCTCGCAGTAGATGTGTCTAACTGTGGAAAGTGGGTCTCACTTAGACGGGGCCAAGTGGTACTAGAAACTAGGCTGAATAGCATAGAACTAGATGGGGAACTATTGTACATGCAGTGGGGTATAACTAAGGAGAAGCAGAGTATGAAATGGAAACAAGAGATCCCATTTTAGGAGGTGCTGTTTGACCACAATAAATTGAGAGAGGTTATGTAAGCCACAACAAAAAGGGAATGGACATAGCTCCAGAAGTCAGAAAGGAAATAAGGCCGTGTCACCACAACTAAAAGAAGATGGATCATACTGCTTTGGGAATGGACCTAGACATAATGGGAATGGAGGTTAACATAATAGGGAATGGGTCATGTGTGCAAACCCATGCACTGTCTAAAGAGGAAATGGTGGAAACTGAATGAAGTCTGGAAAATGAAAGGGCATGTCTTCAGGATCTATAAGGGGTGGGGCAGATAGGGGTAATGTGGATGGGGTGAACAAAGAGAAAATTATAACAGGCAGTATATGCTTTGGTGACAGTGTCATTAGACATGTGCAACAACCCATCCTTGAACAATTGTTCCCCCTATCATATAGTTAGCCTGTATATCATTGCAATTCAATGGGGACATACTACAATCACATCCTCAGGTCCTGAGATTGCACTGTACAACGACCA
The DNA here is from genome assembly GCA_038091315.1 of Porphyrellus cyaneotinctus. NCBI lineage: Eukaryota > Fungi > Basidiomycota > Agaricomycetes > Boletales > Boletaceae > Porphyrellus > Porphyrellus cyaneotinctus. The sequence continues at coordinate 11,416 of JBBPOF010001064.1, read as the reverse complement.
CCCAACAGATCATATTGCAAATCAAAGTTCTAATGGAGGAGCACCTAAGAGTTGATATGGGTGGAATTTGTGATGCATGTGCATTCACACTTCCAATGTATGTTATCTAGGTGGTGGCAGATGGAGGCTGGGTGTTCTGGGTGGTGAGCTAGATGGAGGAGATGAAGGTGGAGAAGGGCTGGTCAAGTCATGTCCCATAAGTTGCTTCTTTGTCTGTGGGTATATGGGACAGTGTAGAGTGGGAGATTGAAAGATATCTGGGTCAATGTGCATAATACTGGGGTTGGTTTTGGGAGAATAGTCACTGGAAGACATTACAGAGGACAAAAGTCGAGGGAGTGGATCTGTATTCAAGCATGGTGGGAAGCAGACTGCAACTCAATGGAGTTTGAAAGACTTAGGGAATTTATGCCAATAGTGTCAGTGGTCTCTGTGGATAAGTCAAACAGCTTTTCCTCAACAACAACATGCAGACAAGCTTTCAATGATGACAATTTCTGATGGCTGAAGCTGAAGACTTGCAAGGACAATTCAATGAAAGGTGAGTCCTATACATTTGATTTACTGTCCATGTACTCAAGTCATCTTGAGATGGGATGTCTCATGTTCAACCTGCAGTGCTATGTTCTACTCCCTTGCACTACTTGCATACCACCTCAATGATCTGCAGAGCCATTGCTCCTTATACAAGGATGAAGTGCACTATCCCCTACTTTCTGCCTTTTACTCTTGTGATGGAGAAGAAGTCACTGGTTGCTATCATCCAACTTCTGGCTATGTCTTTGGAAAAGGAGATATGCTGCAAGACATCCTAAGGGCTGACAAGTATGAAAGACATTGAGAACATGCCATGTGCTATCCCCATTTGTAGATGAGGCTGAATGGGAGCTTACCAAGTTCCTTTCAATGTGCCTCATATAGACAGATATTAAAGATTTCCTCCATTTACAATGGGTATGATACAATTATAGTACTGAGATTTCATTGATCTTTAACTGCCAGATAGTTAAGATCATGAAACCAACTATCATGTACTTCTGTGGATCAATTACTCAGGTGGATTGACACATTACCCAGTGGCCTGACTTGGTAGTGCACCACACTCACAGTCCCTGATTGCAAAATGATCCATCCAATCCATTCGATGTGGTGTGATGCACAAGAGGTTGTCAAAGACATCTTGTGCAATTCCATTTTTGTGAACTACATGACCTTTGATCCACATATCATTATGTGCAACTCAGCATGGGAATATTGTGAATTTTTTATGGGCAACCAAGTGCACCACATTCAGGTAAGGTACTTTGTACTTGTCTTACACTTGTCTCACTTCCATCAGGACCAACTACCAGAAGGTGCCATGATCATCCCAATTATCATCTCATCCAATAAGATCACTGTAACACATCACACTGGAGCTCTTGAGATGCATCTTGTCTTCATCACTATAGGAAATATCCAATCCAATGTTAGAATGCAGGCCTCATCCTATGTCTGGGACTGTGTTGGTTTCATTCCCACACCTGAATTTGAAGTGCACTAGGACTTTTGGACATTGTTACTCTCTTGTCTGTTCTACCAGTGCATGGACATAATCTTTGCCTCCCTCAAGCAAACTGTGAAGATGGGTGCTGCAATGACTGACTCCCTTAGATACATCTGAAACTGTTTCACTCCACTTGTTGCCTATACCACCAATTTACCAGAGCAACAGTTGATTGTATGCATTGCCAAGAATGCCTCTCCTGTCACCACCACTACTCTCTTCCAAATTCAGTAATGCATTTCAACATCCACCTCGATTGGGCATCACCACACTCAAGCAAATTGCACAGATTTGTGCTCATACTCATCCATAGGACCTTACAGTATTTCAAGAGAAAGCAAAGGCTCTCAAACTACTTGGGGTTCACCTTCCATTCTGGTGAGATTGGAGGTTCACAAATCTGATGTACTTTTTGATTGGAAAACTCCTCCATTTAGGCCACAAGTTCATCTTTGACCATCCCCTGAAGTGAGTGGTGCAAAGAGGCTGCTGGTGCTCAAATCCTCAATGCTCACTACAAGATGCAACACAAATGTGTTGAGATGGGGCATTTCAACTCTGGAATCTCCCACATCAACCAAATGACTGGACATGAGCACCAAGACATCCAGTGAACTCTTGTACCAATGCTTGCAAAAGCTTCACTGGTTGTTACACCCCTCTTTGTTCATTGCATTCAGTCTATCATCAAAATTCATCTATTGGATGCAGAGTCCTACCCACACTGATGCCAGTCTCATCTCAATGGTGGCAGCTCTCCATGAATTCCATGAGATAAAGGATGTGGTACTGAAAGCTGAAGCTCATCATAGTACAAGAGGTGTGAAGAATGATTTCAACATACCAAAACTGGAACTCTTCCAGAGTTTTGCATGGGACAATATGGACAATGGAGAACTAATCCAGTACACTGTGGATGTCACTGAGTGCCTACATATAATCCATTGCAAGATTCTATTTGAGTGAACAAACTGGAATGCCAGCATATTTGTTGACCAAGTCATTGGATCACTCAACTGCACTGAAAACATCTGTCATTTTGATCTATACCACATTCTGTGCCATTCAAGTATGTATGCTGCTAGAAAGTATCATTGCCATTGAAGACAAACACATGGCAGGTATTGACCCCACCCTCTCATTCATCTCTTGCATAGCTTCCAACAAAGAGATCTCATTCACAGGACCATGTCCTTTCCACAACCATTTCACCAATCCCTGCAGTTTTGTGTTCTTAGATGGTGCTATAGCTTTTCATGCAACTATGAAGTCTGATTCCACTGGTCTCTCAAATACAGTGATGCAGACTGCTTATCACTTGCTTACTTCATGGATTATCTGACCCAGTTCATGCAGGTTTATTCCTGCAACCTGCCAGAACTGTTAACACAGAGACTAGTCTCCAGTGTGGTCCTGGTCTCATTGCTGGAAACAATGATGAGCAGGTCTTGTACAATGACAGTGTTGAGGTATGGAGGGAGGTCTCACAGTAGATGCATCTAACTGCAGAAGGGTGGGTCTCACTCAGATGGGGCCAAGTGGTACTAGAAACTAGGCTGGATAGTGTAGAACTAGATGGGGAACTATTGTACATGCAGTGTGGGTATATAAATGGAGGAGCAGAGTATGAAATGGAATGAGAGATCCATTTTAGGAGTGGTGCTATCCATTCATGATAAATTGAGGAAGGTTAAGTAAGCCACAACAAAAGGGGAAAGGACCATGACCAAAAGAGAATGGACACAGCTCCAGAAGTCAGAAAGGAAATAAGGCTGTGTCACCATAACTGAAAGAAGATGGACCATACTGCTTTGGGAATGAAATAATGGGGAATGGGTTGCATGTGCAAGCCAATGCACTGTCTAGTAAGGAAACAGTGGAAACTGAATGAAGTCTGGAAAATGAAAGTGCATATCTTTGGAATCTATAAGGGGTGGGGCAGATAGGGGTAATGTGGATGGGGCAAGCAAAGGGAAAATCGTAACATTACCCCCTTTATACTCCTAAGGTACCACCTTAGAATGTCCCAGAACTTCCACTATCATTGCTATCTCCTCCTGAGTGAAGTCTGATAGGGGTGAACCATCCAGAAGGAGCAGAGAAGGGATGAGTCCATCCAGGTTTGTTGTACTCATAGAGGGAGTGGCTGATGGTACTGCAGTTAGGGTAGTGTCACATAGGGCAATGGTGCTGAGCATGTCCAGAAGAGAAGACCTTGCAGAGAAGGCATTGGTACTAGGGGCAGTTGGGGCAGATGTGGATGGTGGATTGACGACTGTAACAAAGTTGCTGGCAGTGACAACATCAAGAAGGTGGGGCAGAGAGTCTGTTGGGAATGGGCCCTAAGGGGATGGATGTACTAGAGGTGAAAGGGGTGGGCATTCCAGAGTGAGGACTAGAAGATCTTCCATCACCAATAGTTCCCATAAGGGCTCCATCATTGCAAGATCCAGTGCAGAAAACAAAGACAGTGGTGTGCTGGCAGTGAAGGGGATGAGCCTGGGAGTCACTGGATGGAGTGAGAGGGGAAGAGGATGGGGTGGTCCAAGCTTCAGGGAGTTCAGAAGATTCTGGAGTGGAGGGGATGGGGTTTGAATCTGGAGATACTGGCTGTCTGGTCCCCTGGGGCAGCAAAAGAAAGATGAGGGGGACAGCTTGATGGAGAAGATCCTCTAGTAATTGGATGATGAGGTTGAGGATCTTCACCAAGTTGAGGGAGTTGAGGACAATGTTCCACATCTCAAAGAGTGCCGTAACCTCCTTGGATAAGAGGTTGGGGCTCTCCACAATCTTCCTTCTAGTGATGGCATAATATCAGTAGAGAGTGATGAGTTGGTGAACATAGGAGGCATGTGGATAGGTAGGGAGTCCCTTGAGGGCAAGAACACAAGAGGGTTTTTTGATGAATTCCACAATAAAAGTCCTATGGTTGAAGGCAGGGAGCTATTGGAGGAGGATGAGGAGGTTATAGGCATAAGACATGTTGGAATGGGGTTCAAATAAGAGAGGAGGGTCCTTAAAAGGAGCTCAGGTTGAAACTCTGTCCATGACGAAGAGGATATAGTCCAAGGTGAAAACAGAATGGTTATTACAAAATAGGGTGGGAAACTAATCCCATCCCCATAAGAGGAGCAATGGATTGGAGATCTTAGTCATCCATGAGATCTTCCTTGGCTAGCTGTGCCTGTTCCTTGAGACCAAGGTCTGGAGGATCCTAGGACTGGGCACCACCCCAGGTGTTGGTTTCATCAAACTTGTACATAGAGGTATGATAGGATTGGGGACAGATAAATGCCCACTTGAATTGGATCCTACCTATCACCATTACAGAGACAATGGGGCAATTAAGTGAGTGAAACATGTGAAAGAGCATGTAGGTGAAGGCAAGGGTGAGGATGGTGACAAGGTTGGTGCAACCAAGGAAGATAGAGATAAAGAGCTACATAGTGGGAGAGATGGTGAGGAGTGAAGAAGAAAGGCTCAATTGGGGAAATCAGAAGGGAAGTGAGCCTTATAAGCTGCAAGGGTGGTCTGTGCATGCTTTAGGTTGGTTTCAGGTTCCCAGATGTTTTTGGCCAAAGAGTAGCCTTTCCACGAGATAAGAAATGGGTGGTGGTGCATGAAGCCTCAGTGGGCGAGGATCTGGTCAATTTTGTATTTCTCTTCTCCTGTGATCAGATCAGGAGGAGGGTTATGGAAATTGGGGCCATGTTCTATGATTTTCCTATATGGGGAAAGAAGGGAGGTATGGAAGACATCATATTTCTTCCATATTGGGGGGAAGTTTTAGCCAATAGATGGTGTGGGAGATCACCTGAGTTATCTCAAAGGGACCAGTCTGCCTTTGGATGAGCTTCTTTGAAGGAAGTCGCAGTCAAAGGTTCTTGGATTCCAACCAAACCTTATCACCAAGTTTCCAAGGCTTAAAGTTGGAGGAAATGCATTCCTTCATGAGTTGTTGCACTTGCTCATGAGTAGTGTGAGCCTCTTTCTGAGAGTCATCAAGGAAGTGGAGCCATTGTTCAATGGTGGACAGGAAGGTCTTTCTGAGGGGAAGATAGACACAGGCTTTATAGTCCATCATGAGAGAAAACAGGGTTTGTTTGGTTATCAAATGTACTGTGGAGTTATGGGAGAATTCTGCAGTAGGAAGGAGTGGCTTCCATTTCAAGGGGTTTCCTGTGTAGAATATGTGGAGGTAGATTTCAAGTTCCTGGTTTACATGCTCAGTCTCTCCATCTGTTTGAGGGTGATAGATGGTGGAGAGAGCAAGGTCATATTGCAGGAGGCAAGAAAGTTCATGGATGAAGGCTGATGTAAACTGAGGGCTGCAATCAGAGATGAGTTTGTCATGGAGACCGAATCAGGCGAAGACATGCTTGAAAAAGAGGGATGCGACACCAGCAGTGTTGATCATCTTGTGGTAAGGGAGGAAAATTACCTCCTTCATAAGCCCATGGTCTACCATGACCATCACAGAGTCAAAGCTGCCAAAAGGCAGAAGATTCATGATGAGATCAACAGAAGAATTCTGGAAGGGGCATGTGGCAGCAACAGGGAGGGGAGTCAGTCTAGGAATGGTCGAATGTGTGTTCACCTTGTGGGACTGACAAACCACACACCTGGCAATGAAGTGGCAGAGAAAGGAGGTAAGGCCTGGCCACCAGTAGTCCTATTGGACATAGTGGACCATGCAGAAATAGCCTTTGTGTCCCCTGGCAGGGGAGAAATATGGAAGGAAATAAGGTCATGGTGTGCTGGCTCAGGGACATAAAGATGGCCTTTGAAGTAAAGGCAGCTGTCCAAGAAGGTCCAGTCAGCCTTGACAGTACAGAGGAGGAAAGGAGCCTCAGAGGCAAGGGTGGCAAGGGCATCAATGACCAGAGGATTGGAGGGGGTGGAGTCAGCTATCTTCATAGCCAATTCCATGTCAAGAGTGCAGATGAAAGCATCAGGGGGGAGGAGTGTTACTTCTGCATTGTCTGAGGTGGTATCCACCTCGGCCATCTGTGAGAGCACATCTACTGGACCCATCTGAGAGCCAGGATAATAGTCCCAGCAGAGGTCAAAGTCCTGGATGAAAAGCATCCAATGGGCCTGTCGATGAGAAAGCTTGTGGGGGGCCTTAAAGTAGGTGAGATTCTTATGGTTGGTAAGAATTGTCACAGGGTAGTAGATGCCGGTGAGGTAGTGATGCCACTCCTCAAGGGTAAGGATCATGGTGAGGAGCTCATGATCATAGATGTCATAGTTCTGCTTGACAGAACCAAAAATATGGAAGTAATAGGCACACAGGTGAAGGTCACCATTGGAATCCTTTTGCATGAGGACAGCTCCTGCTGCCAGAAGGGAAGCATTGGTCATGACAAAGAAGGGATGTTGGATGTCAGGGAAGTGGAGGACAGGCTTTTGGAGGAAACATTTATGGAGATGGTGGAAAGCTGTCTTCTCAAGTAATCCCCAGTCCCACATGACATTCTTGCTGGTAAGAGCATTAAGGGGGTGGGTGATGGTTGTGAAGTCCAAAATGAACTTGCGATAAAAGTTTTAACTGGGTCCATAGTGACTGTTACAATTTTCCCTTTGTTCACTCCATCTGTGTTACCCTTATCCACTGCACCCCTTACAGACCCTGAGGACATGTCCTTTTGTTTTCCAGACTTCATTCAATTTCCACCATTTCCTTATTAGATGGTACATGGAACTGCACATGCGGCCCATTCCCTATTATGTTAACCTCCATTCCCATTTCATCTGGATCCATTCCCAAAGCAGTATAGTCCATCTTCTTTTTGTTGTGGTGATGCAGCCTTGTTTCCTTTTGACTTCTGGAGCTGTGTCCATTCCCTTTTTGTCATGGTCCATTCTCTTTTTGTTGTGGCTTACATAACCTTTCTCAATTCATTGTGGTCAGACAGCACCTCCCAAAATGGTATCTCTCATTCCCATTTCGTACTCCACTCTCCCATATATATAATTTGCTGCATGTACAATAGTTCCCCATCTAGTTCTATGCTATTCAGCCTAGTTTCTAGTACCACTTGGCTCTGTCTAAGTGAGACCCACTTTCCATAGTTAGACACATCTACTGTGAGGCTTCCCTGCATACTTCAATGCTGTCATTGTGTGAGACCTGCTTGTTGTTTCCAGCAACAAAATCAGGACCCACACTGGAGACTAGTCTCTGCATTAACAAAAGAACTAGATCTACCAATGTCCTGGCCACCATGCAACAGGACACCTACCCATCACCATTCATCATTTCTCCACTGCCGACTTCTCTGACACTGACAAGGAAGCTTCCTGCTCTCCTTCTGGTACCTCTACATCTCATAGCAGATCTCCTTCTTCTTCATCCTCAAACAAGGAATATCATCCAACAGAAGAACTGAGAACTGATTGCTTGCAAAATCTCATAGCTTTACCAAGCTCCTTCCAACCTTCCAGTGGATTCTTCCCAGAATCACTAGCTCCCTGTGTTCACACTCCCTGAGGAGAGGTTGTCACTATGTCTCTTCATGAGTACCACCCTCTACCTTCTGCACAGGCACCTCCACCCAATGACAACTATCTTCACTTCAACAAACCCATCCAAGTAGACCCTCCCCTCTATCCACCTGCTCCCACCATCATGTTTACTTCTGACACATAGTCTGAGCTTAAAGCTGGACTCCCTGATGACTTCCCTGGAAAAGCCAAGGATGCCAATCACTGGCTTCTAGCTATAAAGGCCTATTTCACTATGAATATGGCCCACTACTCCAATGATGCTGCCACCATTACCTTCCTCAATAAAATGAGCAAGGGGCAGAGCATAGCCTTCTCTGAGGGATGGCTCATGAAGCTGGCTGATCTGAGTATCGAGCCAGCACACAAGATGCTGAAAAAGTTGCTAGAGGACTTTAAGCACATTTTTGTGCTGAAAGACACCACCACAAGGGTCCATATAGCCTTGCATGACATTCACATGGAGGGAAAGCCCTTCCAAGGTGACTTTCATGCATTCCACTCAGCTTTTGAGCTCAAAGCAGGATGAAGCAGTGTCTCAGACAAGGATATCCTTAAGGACCTCGCCAAATGCACAGTGATGGAGTCATTTGTGCAGAACATGATGGCCTTGCTGGATGAACCTTCTATGGTTGCTGCATGGCTCAATAAGGCTGGTCAATTCTTTGATGCAGCCAATAGGTTAAAATCCCTTTGGAAGGGAGGGCCATACATTTCCTCCACTTCCTCCTCTTCACCCCCCCCACTCACACAATTCCACGGCCATGGACATCAATGCCATCTACCTTTCCCCTGCCACCCATGCTAAACATATGTGAAGTAACAAATGCTTTGTCTGTCACAAGGTTGGATGTAGTACACAGAACCATCCTAGAATCCATGGAAACACTCCTTTCTGACCTCATGAGACCCAACCCTATCTCCAGAATGTTTGTGCCACTGAGACCTCCAAGTCCCCCTCTCCTTTTCATCTGGCCAAAGAGGATCCAATTAAGGAGTACCTCCATACCCTGAATATTGACTGTGCTGATGCTCTCAGAACCTTGAAGATTTGTTTCAACAAGAACACTGATGAACATGGTGAATGCATCAACAATGTTCAAGAGGAAGAGGTTCCTTCTGTGGAAGAACCTCAAACAGATTTTTAGATGGAAGGAGTGGTTCGACATCACTGCCTTCCCACACAATTGCTTCTCTAATTATATCTGACAAAAATGCTAGATCATTGCAAATTTCTCTATCTGCATTTGTTGGACCCACAGGACAAATCATCAACACCACTGCTCTTCTAGACAGCAGTGCTACTGGATGCTTTGTTGACAAGAATCTTGTCAAGTGAATGAAGTGGCCAAAGACACATATGGCATGCCCTGGCACTTTCAATCAGAGCAGACTCATACATCATGAAGTCTGTCTCACTGTCCAAGTTTCTGGAGTTGAAATGACCTGGACATTCATGGTGTTGAACTGTGGTTCACAAAACATCATCCTTGGCCTGCCCTGGTTATGGAAGGTCAATCTGGTTATCAACTGGACCACAGGAGCTATTGAGGTCCCTGACAAACTCCCTACCTTCTGACACAATCACCCAGAAGCACTCAGGCAATAATACCTAATTTGCTATCTTAACATTGATCTTTCTGAGAAACTTTTCAAGCTTCTCCAGAAATGATTTGGACAGAATCCTTCCAAATGGCTTCAGAAGACCATGCTGTCTACTGAACTCACTCAGAAAGAACAGCCCAAGGAGGAGGTATTACCTCCACAATTTTTAGAATTTGCTGACATTTTCTGAAAACCCACCAATGGACAACTTCCTCCCTCTTGTCGCTTCAATCACATGATCAAACTGATCAAGGACTTTGTCCCAAAGCATGCCAAAGCTTATCCACTCAATCCCAAGGAGATTGAAGTGTGTAAGGTGTTTATTGATGAACACCTCAAGGACAGGAAAATCTGCCCTTCCAAGTTCCCTCAGGCCAGTCCATTCTTCTTCATTCCAAAGAAGGATGGCACCCTCCATCTCTGCCAGGACTATCACTATATTAATTCCCACACCATCAAAAATGTCTACCACCTCCCCCTCATCACCAAAGCCAACCAATGGAAGGCCATGTTCATCACTCCATTCAGTCTTTATGAGCCCAATGTCATGTTCTTCAGAATGTGCAACTCCCCTCCCATGTTCCAGGCCCTCATGGACCACATCTTCAGCAACTACATCACTGAAGGCTGGCTGGTCACCTACATAGACAACCTCTTGATCCACTCTTGCAACCTCACTACTGATGAGGTCTGCACCAAACTGGTTCTAGAGCGACTCTGGGAGCATGGGCTTAGGCTCAAGCTTTCCAAGTGTTTTTTTGGCTTCTGCAAGGTGGAGTATCTCAGGATAATCATCTACAAAGGAGAGGTTGCCATGGACCCAGTCAAACTGGCCACCATCCATGATTGGGCTCCCCCTCACAGCATCAAAGCAGTTCACTCCTTCCTGGACTTCTGCAACTTCTATTGCAAGTTCATTCTGGACTTTGCAACCATCACCTGCCCTCTCAATTCTCTCATCCAATGTCATGTGGAACTGAGGATTACTCAAAGAGACCACCTTCTGCCATCTCCAAAGGTGTTTCCTCTGGAAGCCAGTCCTCTGCTTCTCTGATGTCCAACAGCCCTTCTTCATCATGACTGACACCTCCCTCCTTGCAGCTGGAGCTGTTCTCATATAAAAGGACTCCAATGGCAACCTTCACCTATGCATCTACTACTCCCATACCTTTGGTTCTGCTAAGCAGAACTATGACATCTACAATCACAAGCTTCTTGCTGTGATCCTTGCCCTTGAGGAGTGGTGCCATTACCTCATGGGCACCTACCACCCAGTGATGATTCTTCCTGACCATAAGAATCTCACTTACTTCAAGGCCCTCCATAAGCTCTCTTGTTGTCAAGCCTGCTGGATGCTTTTCATCCAGGACTTCAACCTCTGCTGGGACTATTGTCCTGGCTCTCAGATGGATCCAGCAGATGCGCCCTCACAGATGTCTGAGGTAGATACCACTGCTCCCCCCTGATGCTTTTGTCTGTGCCTGTCATATCCCATGTTTCGGGTTCAACCTCATACTCCACCCCCGACACTTCCAACCCTTTTCTGGGTCACTCCTGTCAACTCCGCCAACTACTATGTCAACTCCTGACATTCCGCTCATCTGCACCTCCGGCACACTCCTGCACCTCCGGGCTTCGATCTGCCCTTTTCGTCTCTCTTGATTATGACTCCCCCCTTATGACTTCCTTTACTCATTCTCTGTGACAACCATCACTAATCAGTTAACCTGTGTCTCGCTTAGAAGCACAGCTCCGGGC
>JBBPOF010001063.1:0-13236 GCA_038091315.1 Porphyrellus cyaneotinctus | reverse complement strand
AACCAGGACATTCTTGTTACCTCCACCCTCGCCCTGCATGTCGCGAACGCCCCGCGACGAAAACCAGATGCGCTCCAAGGTGCCAGGAAGTGTAACTCCTCACGTTTCCGAGGATTCTGGGATCATGAAGCAAGAATCACCAGACAGGCAAGACATCGACCAGGATAAGGGTTCAGAGGCAGAAGATATGCCCATTTGCGAACCAGATGACTCGCTCCTCGGGACAGAAACGTCAACTCCTCCGGTAAAGTGTAGTCCCAGTCGTCCATTTGCGGATGACCGACAGGGAGCAAATGAACCGGGGGACGTTGGAGATGAATATGCCTCCAGTCCCCTCCCACCTTCTTCCCCTCTTCCAGACAGTCCCTTCTCGAGCCCCATAAAGCACCGCGACAGCACCAACACCCTCATCGTACCCGATTCCGACATTCTCTTGCCTTCGGCGAGCGACTCGGACGGACCCAAGGGGGTAATGGACACGAACTGGCTCTCCGACAACGCACGCACACCGACTTGGCTAACGGACTCGGAGGCCAACGCGTGGTTCACCGAGACAGACGCATGGCTGACAGATACGGAAGGAGGACCACTTCTGACTGACTCGGACGGTGCCTGGTTGTCCGATTCGGATGCCGTCTTTGGGGATATGTCATCGTTCCCGCTGTCCTCTGCTTCGAACTGCTTTTCTGACGACGCAGACGTCGATACCGACGGTGAGGGTGGAACGGGCGCGATCGTGGGTCCAGATTGCGCCTTTGACACGGCTGCTTTCGAGAGGGCGTTTGCGGCGCTCGTGGAGTGTGGAGAACAAAACGGTGTCGGCAATGACGATGCTGGTACGCACGGCACGAAGGCGGTCGAATCTGAATTTTGGGAATCGATACGGCCATTGTTGGGCGAGAATGCAGTGGACAGCGCGGGTACGACTGTGGGGAACGTAGGTGAGTCTGTCGACGAGAACAAGGTCGCGCAAGACTTGCAAGCGTTGTTAAACGGACTCGTTGGTTATGGACGATGAATGTTCTATCGCAAGCGGTAGCAACAGATGTAGGCTTTCTAAAAGTGGTAATAGGTGTCTGGAGTTTCTTATCTCCAACTTACAATTGTTAATAACTTGAATGGGCTCAACTGGCTAGGCCTGGTACACACAAAAATAAATATTCCTGGGCCCTGTAGGGGACAGGTTTACTATGGGCTGATCGCTTCCCGGCCTTTGCCGTGAACGTTGCTTTATCGAGTTTCGGGGATTGAAATTCGATCGTACGGTAATGTAGCTTGTATACGTTTGGCCTACACTTTTGTGGGTAATGCGTGCAACAAATGACCCTCTCAGTTTCGCAGAGGACGTGTTACGCCTCCCAGCACTAACGCAAGATCACCTCAACGAACGAAAATCATGTCATGCATTGTATTGTAACAGGTGAGGGTATAACATAGCACAAGAACATCAACAAAATAGGAGTGATATCGCTGACATATGTGATCACAGTCCATGCGCTGCATGGCAGATCTCCGACGAAGACGAAACAGAGACAGAAAACAGAAAACGAGCCTCGTCGCAAGTGGTCTCACCTACCGCTCCCCAAGCTTCATCAACCCTTTCATCGCATTCGCGACCGCAAAACTAGATTTAGCCATGATCTGTCTCGACTCTTTCGTCACTTCCGGTAGCGCTTGTACGTCCTGGAGCTTCTTGGCGTGTTCGGATAGTTGCTCCAGGATCTCCGCGCCTTGTTGTGCGGAAGTGGGAGGTAGGTTGCCGCTGCAGACAGCGACGATACTGGACACAATCGTGATGATCTGCGTCAAGTTCTCGTTGAGCGTTGGTGCTGGTATCGGCGTGCGTACGCCAGAGAGCACGCTCTGGATGGCGTATACGATGGATTCGGTCTGCGCTTCGAGGTAAGGCTGTTCACGAGGGACAACAACGTCGGCAACGACCAGGGACTACACTGGAAACGCACCTTGAGTTCAGACCACGCGTCTTCGGATGGTGCTGAGTCGTCACTGATGACTCCACTGCCAGGGACGGGTGACTTGTCAAATATGGGAGGGGGTGAGTTCGTGCTGGAGGTGGAGGGCTCAGAAGACGACGCTCCTCTTCGGTCCAAGAATCTCGCAGCTAATATCTCCCCTTCCCCACGCCTTGAACTCGCAACAGAGGCCTTATACTCGTGTCCAGAGCGCAGTTCTTCGATGGAACGAAGGGATGCCGTGGAGTGTGAAGCCAACGGAGGAATAGAGAACTCTTCCTGTTCGGCTCGTGTAGCCTTTCGAATGAAGATAAGTCTGCAGATATCCGTGACGGTCGCGGAGACGTGGCTCGCGGCAGCATCGAGGAGACTGACGGGCGACATCCCAGAACTCATGGCGTGCGTTTTGGTCGCGACCACGAGGTTCGAAAGGGTTGCTTCAAGACGTTCGCGCAGAGATCGGAGATGATCGACGTCAGCGTTGACACGCGTAGGTCGTGATTCGCACGCTCGAACATCTTCGATGATCGCAGAGGTAGAGTTTACAACAGCTTTCATAGGCATCAGGACGCGTGTCGGGGCATTTGACCGCCCTGCTGTCAAGAGGCTGTCGATTCCCGATACAAAGGCCGTGACGTGTATGTCGACTAGCCCGCCGTCTGAAGCCATAGGCATCTGGTCGTCCATCTTTGGAGGTTGTGAGTGCAACTGGGATGTAGCTATGAGTAGAAGAAAGGTACTCAGAATTGGCAGAGACACAACGAAGAAGGCTCACCTTTAACACTCCTCAGTTCAGTCTTGGCCAGCTCGTACTTGCGCTTGTATTCTTTGAGTTGATTGTTCAGATCACGGATAACTGCGAGGTCCGCATCTTTCGCAGTCATCAACTCGTCGTTCCGACGTCCCAGGTCCGCCAACTCAGTCACCAAACCCTCCATATCTGAACGAAGTTGTTCGATCATTTCGCTGTCACCCTGTTCGAAGCTCAGTCAAGAAAATAACACAAAGTTGAAGAGACAAACCCGTGACAAAACATCCCCCCGCTCATCCTCCAGGCGTTCAAGGCGGTCTCGGAGTATTTGAAGCTCTTCCTCGTCGTTTTGCGCACGTTTCATCTCCCTTTCCTTCTCTCTAGCTCGCAGGTCACGGAGTTCGTCGAGCTCTTTCTGAAGTGCTCTCATTGCAATTCCGTGTCCTTCGGCACGCTACAAAGACAGTCAACATAGGGAGATTTTTGCTACAATACTAACACACCTTGCGGAACCCATCAATCTCCTCTTCCAGCAGTTTAATTCGCTGTTGGCTTTCTCGCAATTCTTTTTCTCGCTGCCCTGCATTTCCGAGATCTCGTTCCAGTGTCGCGATCCTGCCTTGCATCGTTGCGATCTTGAATTCATACTCCCTCCTCAACCGTTCGTGATCCTCTTCCACTACGCTAAGCCCACCCACGCTCTTCAGAGCACTAGCCGACCGATCAGATGTCACAGATGCCCGTCCAAGTGAGACCTTATCAAAGTAGTCATCGCCACTTCTTGTCCCGCCCGCTTCTTCCTCATCCAGAGCATCACCTGACACCTGACACCTCAGTCGCACGCCGAGTGCGCTCAAGCCACCTATGGGTGTAGCATCGTGTTCATGTTCGCCATCAACTCCACTGTAGGTGTCCCCATCTCCGTCTCTGCTGCGATCGCCGGCCATGACCGAACTGTCTCGCGCCTCTTCGCGTCCATACGGAACCTCGATGTCCTCCTCTGCGATCGTGCTTTTGTTCGGTATGATCATACCGCTCGTTGCGGTCGCACTCTGGGCATTGGTAGTACCCGTAGAGTCGCTATGGATGGTGGATGCGCTCGGCCGGCGACCAAAGTCCAGAATTGGGCCGCGTGAGATATCTTGGGATGGTTTTTTTCGAGAGCTGAGCCCATAAGGGTTGGTGTCTGATCCGTATGCGTCTTCGCTTCGTCTAGGTGGTATTTCATCGTCACTCGGTCGCTGTCTCGCGAATCCGTCATCCGAAGGGCGCCGGACTAACGAGTGGGCATATCCATTGTCCATTCCTCTGTCTTCAGAGACACGTGCAACCCGAGAACTTTGGGGCAGGATAGGAGCGTCTGATCGAGGCGAGGTGTGGAAATCTGGTGAAGGCATATCGTCATAGGCTGAGCCAGGAGAACCGATGGGAGCTGCACCAGATTCGTTCTGTTAAATGAAGATCTGGCAAATCAGAGAGGCGATATGAGCGGAGAACCTGACGGACCTCCTCTTTGAACTCTGGGTAACGTCTCGATAGCTCGAAGTAAACATCGGATGACAAATCTTCGAATCGGGCGGTTGGAAGTGTGGCAAGTTTCTGGCGAGCCTGGTTTCGCTTTGGATGGAACTCGTCGCGGGGAGGCAGACAGGGTACTGGGTTCGGGCATAGATGCGTTGTAAGATTATGGTATCCATCAATGACACGCACTTTCGTTCTCTTGTGTGTTCATCTTGCGACGGATGAGCTCATCATATACATCCGTAGACAGTTCTTGGAATTGTTGCTTCGTGAGCCGAGTGAGCTTCTGACGTGCAGTCGAGCGAGAATTCGCCGGTGCTGTAAGATCTGCATTAGCTTTGACAGGTCACTAAAGGTCAACGAAGTCGCACAAACATTTCGCGAGATGTGCTACGAGGTATTGCTGCAGTTCACTGTAATGGATCCTCGCAACAACCTTGGGGTCGAATGAGGGCATCGCTGGCATGGATCCTTGATCCTTGACAGGGCGGTACGATTCAGTGCGGTAGTTGGAAATGCCGGAGAATGTGGTCGGCGTCGGCGATGACGCCCTTGACGATTGGTTTCGCTTCATGGTCGAGGACGAGCTCGTGACTGCCTGCGTGCAAGTTGTGTTGCCCCGGGACAAGTCGTTCACGAACCACGAGGCTACCGCACAAGTCAATTCTCACGGGGTTTGATAAGTCATGTGCTTGATGAGTCAAATGCCTTGAGTTAAATATCGTCACAGGGAGTGTGATGTACTTACTTTCCTACATAGTATTGCAGGAAGACGTACTAATTTGCAACTCACCGTTGGACATTTCTCGCATGAATGACAGCACGCATCTCAATTGGGTTGTAAAAGTGTCGTACATGGACCGGCTGCCGCGAGTTCGCCTTCGACGACGCTTCGATCTCAATGTACGCCTCGGTGCTGTATCGGCTCAGTTCGGCGCGTTATTGTGTGCGCTTCTAGTGAATCAGTCCATCAAAAGTTGGATGCTTCGGGATTCTCAAACACAAGACTTTTTCGGTGGCAACGTAACGCCTGTAAAGCTGCATAACTCCGTCTTGACCCCATTGGAGTTGGTCTCAATGCAAGGCGAATTATTTCTTATGGGCGTCGACATATTATCCATCAGCATGGGCGCCATTCTGCGATACGGTTCTATCAAGCAGCGCGTTCCTCATCGCTGGAAGGAGATCCCCGACCGCTCTTCGGAATACTTGGACTTGGAATAAGCTCTACCCATTTCAGCTTATTACTACAATTCCTGTTCGTGTCCTCCGTGTCGCCGAGATTCAGACTGAATCACAGCCCCTTCCCACAATAACGTTGACTGCCTTGGAGGACCGGAAATGGGAGAGGGTAATCACCTGGTACGCTGTCAATGTCGTCAGCGTGGGATGCTTCGATTAGGACATATATCCAGTATCCTGGCATAAAGTTGCCAATTCTTCTATGGCATTTGACCCCGAAGCATTGGATGAAAAGGTCGTTTCCCTGACGTGACGGAGATTTTGAAAGACGAGGTGACACCGCTTGCGTGATCACCTGCTTGAACAAACTTATCAGGAGGACTGGTTATAACGTTATCGAAGGACTCAAGGCTTCGATTGGAGGATAGAAAGGAAACTGGCCAGTAGTAGTAACTGCGTAGTCCTGACAAGTTCCTGACCACTTTCCGTTACACCATCGCAGCGCATAAGTGCAACCGGGACCTAAAACAAGGTCATCCAACCGTCTGGTTGAAGACCAGCCTATCAGCAGGGTTTTCATTTAGTCCAAGGGCACAAATCAGAGGGTGTTCCCAAACGGGGATAGCTGCAAGTGGCTACTAATTCAGGATACACTGCCTCATCATGATGTCCGCCACATCATCCGCCACAGAACCTTGGCAAAGCTCGAGCCTTCAATTGCTCGAGAGTGTTGGTCCCTCCCATGGCACTGAATGACTTTATACAGCCCACCTAGCTTCGGCTGTTCAGAATGATATCTCTCAATTTTTCGCAAACAAACTTGGAAGCGAGAATGGCGAATCTGCCACTGGCGATTCCGACTCACTGGCCGAACGCCGCACAATCAACGTATCCCAAAATACCCAGACATGGGTTTTGCTCCACCTTGGAGGCCTATCTGGATAGAAACAGGACAAACTCGTAAGTCAATAACGAGTTATGACCTCAGTCTTCTCAGCTGTGGATTCAGATCGGCAGCATAATTGAACAGGTACAATGTGTATTTTCTAACTCATTCCACCGTACCGAGAAGCATTACTTATCGTCATTTCTGACCTCATTACCAAACTGGGGTGCAACCGAATACCGTACTATTTAAACCTCATTCTAGACATCCTACGATTTCCGATCCGTACGCCTCTTGCACAACACTATAACATGTCTCTCCAGATCCCAAAAGATGTTTCAGACGTTTTACTCCAGCCCTCAGAACCTGTTCCCGACACCGCAATCCCAGTGCGCGGTCCCGACTTTGACAAGGGACTGTCGCTCCAGGATCTCCTTCGTAGTTACGAGAGGATTGGGTTTCAAGCCACTAGCTTCGGAAGAGCCGTTGAAATCGTCAATTGCATGGTGCGTTCGTTTTCTCGTGTGCATTCCTCATGCTCATCGTTCGTTCTCCCCGATTTAGCGAAAATGGCGCCCAGAGGGGACTGCCACAGTCAATGGATCAGGCTCCCAAGTCAAACCACAAACACATTGCAACATCTTCCTGGGTTTCACATCGAACCTTATCTCCTCTGGACTGCGCGAGGTTCTACTCTACCTCGTAAAGCATAAACAAATCTCGGTACTCGTGACGACTGCGGGGGGGATTGAAGAGGACTTTATCAAGTGCCTCGGCGATACTTACCTGGGTGACTTTCACCTGAGCGGAGCGGATCTTCGAAAGAGAGGTATGAACCGCATTGGAAACCTTGTCGCGCCCAACAGTAATTACTGCAAATTCACGGACTGGATCCTTCCCATCTTCGATGCCATGCTGGAGGAGCAAAAGGCTTCTGGTAAAGTGTGGACACCGAGCACGATGATCCACCGTCTTGGCAAGGAAATAAACAACGAGGAGTCTGTTTATTACTGGGCTTACAAGGTATGTATGACGCACTTCCAATCTCTGAACAAGGCTGATGCACGTTTATCCAGAACAACATCCCTGTGTTTTGCCCAGCCATAACCGATGGCGCTATAGGAGACAACGTTTATCTACATGCCTTCCGAAGCCCCGGGTTAACTATCGACATTGCGCGCGATATTTGTGCGCTGAACGAGCTATCTCGCCACTCGAAGAAGGCAGGAATGATCATCCTCGGCGGTGGAGTATGTAAACATCAGATCGCGAACGCGATGGTAATCGTAAGCGACCGTCGCTGTCGTCATGCTGATCACCTTTTAAACGTCCATTTCCATTTCCATTGCAGAGGGGTGGAGCTGACTACTCGGTCTATATCGTTCGTATTTGATTTATTTTCTTCCTACCTTTCGTTGATCATTCCATCAGAACACCGCGCAAGAATTTGACGGATCTGACTCTGGCGCTCGACCAGACGAAGCCGTTTCATGGGGAAAGATTCACCCTGATGCGGATTCCGTTAAAGTACCGTTTTCTTTAGTTTGCTCTCACGCTCGAGCTGACGCTCTGATCCTCAAGGTTTTCGCGGACGCAACGTTAGTTTTTCCACTCCTCGTAGCCGCTACCTTTGCGCAGGACGCATGAACTCGAACATTGTACCGTCTTATACGGCGAGACCCCCATGTGGGATCACCGTCAGGCATTGACAGAAGCTCAGAAAGCGTGACAGAAAGGTCACTAGGGGGTGTATCGTAAATCTTGTTTGGATTTGGTGGGCGTAGTAATGTCGAAACTTTTGCCCATCTCAGAAGCCCCTTTGATCCGTTGGTCAAAGGCTCATCCATTGTGCACTTCGGTTTATCATGATAGCGTGGTGCGATGGATGCGATGAAGCGACGATTCCAGAGGCGACTCGGACATCCACTGGCGGTCGAAATGGTCGTCAGGGACTGGGAAGGCTGTGGTGCAACAAATTTCAACCAAATCCCTGTAAGCCGAGTCGGACTCCTCACTAACGAGTCAGGTCCTCGTTTCCTCGAGTATGTAATCTGCACCATGCGTGGTCGGTATCAAAGCGTTGATGGCAGCCGAACATGCGCGAGGTAGCCCACGCCGTCGCTGTCTCCAAGAGTACTCTTGACATAAAGAAAATGAAATTGATTGTCATTCCCATCACGTTTCGGGGTAACTGTCTTCCACGCATTACCGCCTGCCAGCGAATGGATGGTGGCATCCAGAGCCTCGCATTACCCACACTCCCTTCTCTGTTTCGAACGAATCTCGTGTGCGTTTGTTCGCTTCTTTGCACAACACCTCATACGCCCCAAGGATATCTATCTCTTCGGTGCGCTATCTTCAACAGCACAGCGGACACAAACCATCCTGTTCAGATCTGTCTGCGTAAATGCGACGTCGCGCCGCACAGACAAGCGGGTGTAGAACGCTCGATTGGGCTGTTCCGGTATGAGGCCTTGAGGGACCGCCTAGCTTGGGGCTCCGACTCGGAACACACACACACCGGCAGCGAGAGACAGGGCGGAGTAACGGGCTGAAAATGAGCAGATTGCTTGATAAATGAGACAAATATGCGCCAAGTCGGATTGTCTGCGAGGAGACACGAGAGATGATATATCTGATTTCTGCTAATCGGAGCAAACATGTCGTAAGTACAAAAAATCATGCCAGGTAAGTAAATAGATAAACAAATAAAGAATTCCAACGAGAGCGTACGACTATTAATGATCAGTTGGTGACGGGTATTGTGCACGCAATGCCAGACATCTCGTGTCGAGGGTTTCAGTTTGCTCTAGACTGCTTCTGCATATGCTGGGACAACATTGACCGCTGAGCTGGAATCCGAGTCATTCTTTCCATAACTGCCTTCTGAATCAAAGGCCTTCATGGGCATCGTGCATGGATCCTGTCGCGGTTCGACCTCAGTGATTACGGTAGTCATAATCTCGATCTGTGGCATTCGCGTCAGTCCTCTGGGAAGAGAGTTGCCATTTCCAAACAATACCTGAGTGCGATTCCTTGTCGTGGTTTCCCCGACCGTCCCATGTCCAAACAGAACGTTATCCCGCACGGTTGAAGTGGCCTTCAACCCTCCACGGGCATTCAGTGAAGAAAGGATTGTGTTTGAATATAATTTTGACAACATGAAGTCCCAGACGAAGTTCCTGAAGGAAGAAATAAGAGACTCAGTGTCCGTCCCTAGTCACTTTCCGTGAACGAGCTCCTCACCATGACTGTCCCTAATAAAAAAATTCAGATGCGTACTACATGAGAAATGGACCGCTCACTTTGAGTGCCATGTATAACGTTACGTCAAGCGTGGCTGCAATTGCTGTCATCAAACCAGTTTGCACAGTCACTGCACTGCGTCGGGTCATCCGAAGATGTTCTTTCCAGGAGTATACTCACATCGAATAAGTCTGTTAATGACATCGTCTGTGGCAGGAAAACCCGTTCGTTTCCGCAACTAACAAAAGTTGAGGACAAGCCAAATACGCTCCCTATAATACTCACCAAGCTACGCACCAGTGATGTCGTGATGATGATATCGGCGGCAGCTGAGGAAGCTAGCCAGGTTATCACGGCACCATTACTTTCTGCAAATCGAGAATATTCGAACTTGATGCAAATGAGCCCCATGGAGGTTGCAAAACCACCAGCTAACACAGGGCTGAGACAACAACTGGCGACGGAATGTGATCTCGCTTACCAAACGCGGCAAAGGCAAAAAGGCTGATGACAACTGGCAAGACGTATGACCTGCTCATGACCTTCACACGCCATGCAATGAAAAGCTGCACTGGAAAAGATATAATCACCTGTAAATGAGTATATTAGGTCCAAACCACGACGTGTCATGCATCCCTTTAAACTGACTGTCATCAGGGGATCTTCAGACATCTAGTCAATGAGCTTTTTCCGGCTGGATTTGAGATCGCTCACGAGTCGCTAACACTGGAACCTTGAGTGAGCTTAAATGTCATGTAACAGTCAGACCGATTCTTACTTATAGGTGCAATTGTGGACACCTGCGGAGTACCTGTGCAACTTACCATCAGATCATGACCGCCTACCCGAAGAAAACTAAATACCGTAGCGAATGATGAGAGGCTCGTAGACCACGCCAGCGTCAAATATCGTGTTCAATGTCTCGCAAAATAGCAAGTAAGATATCTTTCCAATTGAAACTCGGGTTCAGCACGCCAAGTGATTCAGGGCGAAAAAAACTCACAAACATTTTCATCCACCATTTATCGCTACCGTTTCCCAACTCTCAATTTTATGGAAGACATTCTGCCGATTGTTTCTTACCTTTTGTATGTTTGGAAATATATGAGACCCTAGACATGATGCGAAATATTCAGCAAATTTCTCGGCCTTTTAAATCAACTTCCCACCTGTATAACCGTCGCCTGCATTCTCTTATTTCAGCCTTATATCTCAGGACGAACATCATGATGAAGTTTTGCTTACACCATACAGTATACAGTTCAAACAAGTGCCAATGAGTAGGGGGCCATACCTGAAAGGAAAGGAGCGAGATCTGAGTAAGGGATAACTCTCAGAGGAGGGATTTCGGGACATGACTCACCTTGCCCCGTTACCCTCAGCCATGTTTATGGGAAATTGAAGGGATGTGCATGCACCGCGTGGTGTAGAATTTTATAGTGCGGTTCAAGGTAAATTTGAGATTGATACGCCAACCCCGATCATACCCGAACTGAGTTGTCGACGTATCTTAGCACTGGCACGAGCCACTGAAGATCCGAGATCTGTGAAATACATGGTGTCTGAGTTTCACGAAAAAATACATGTGTTTCAGTCGTGCGTGCTAGGTCCTGGTCTCTTAGGAGTGGTACCATTCCGAGTCACCATCACATCTGAACTTCTCGGGTGGGCGGTTGCTCCAACCGTGTCGGAAAAACCCATTTTGAATTCCCAGGCCTTGCAAGGTCACAAGATGCCGCCGGCTTGGAATTCGCTTCGAATTCGACCCGAAATTTGTCCAAGGCAAGTTGGAAGGCACTCAGATACGTCTCAATATGGCAGTATTGGAAGGCTGGTTTGGGTTTTTCCGACATGTCGGCCCGGGATTTGAAACATCCAACGAAGTGGGCACGTGTGCGCACTTGGCTGGGGACTCGCTCTCGGCAGATTTTGAAACACCAACACCGTACGTGAGGCACCACGCGACTCGGCGCAGCACTGTCCTGCCATTGCATGACAGACAGCGGCAGTCCATTATCGATTATCACTCGCACAAATGACACTTCAAACATGTCTCATCTAGCGGATTATTCGCACAACTTTTCTGTTTTTATCCAACACACTGGCACAGCGTGAACCTCTTAATAATGTCACAGAGCATTCCAGGACGGCACGTTCGCATGCAAGACTCGATATAGTAACATGACCAGATTAGATACTTCCGTAGACTATCGCTGTTTCGCCTTTCCCTCCCTATATCTCTGACATAAGATCGGCACAAAGAACCCTCCTAGTTCCCCATGATGCGTCTCTTCTCCCTTGACCAACTGCACTGGCATGTTTCTCTCCCATATTCTGCGCCGCATTCCTGGGACCACGTATCCAACATGGTTTTGTCATTAAGTCATGAAGAGGGAAGATGATACCAGAGCAACAAGTATTTTGGGGCATACTAAGCAGATAAGGCAAGCTCTCATCATCGACTTGTTTCAATCAGGTACTAGTGGTATGTATCTATATATTAACGGATGACAAACCATACTCAGGCGAGGAAAAGCGTAGGTACTCTCGATCCAACAGTGTAATAGAAAAGGGTGATATTCACAGGAACATGAAGCGAGACGCGCAGGTCTCAGATATGATGCACGACGACACGCATAGTCGCGGACATGTTGTCTAGTTGTCCATGTTTAGGACCCGGGGCTTGAAGCTTTGTCTCGAATTTGCCGTCTGTGGTAGCGACGGTCACTCTCGAAAAGTGTTTTCTCTGTTCTTTCGGTTGCGTCGTGGCGGCAACTCCGAATCACGGCCTCCTTTGGGGACAGAGTCACTTCAGCCCAGTCCAACTAAGCAATGACATCACAGATATCGCTCACGCGATCGTTGACGCCCGCGTTGCCGTTTGCATCCGCCTTCACGAACGTCCAATTCGTACTTCTCACCTTCGACACTGTAGTCAATGGTCAGAACGGGGACGAAGCCACAGGCAAGATCTGAGGTGGACGCACGCGCGAGATCAGTGTGGAATTCTCGTTCGTACACATTCGGAGGTGCGTTAGAAGACGACGAATACAAAGATAAGGATGCTCGCGATCGATATATGGGTATGCAGGGACGACCACGATGAGCTTGCATTCAACTGAACGATGCTATGTATAAAAACAGGTGTGTCAGTTCTTCCCTTCCTAGAAGATGAAGACGACACCTTACACACTCTGTAAGGATGCCACGGTGACATAGATTCCAACGTGGGTCTGTCGTCACGACGGCGTGCTTGGCGAAACATCCAAACATGGCGTCTCAACTCGTGGGCGTGGTGAGCACACAATGAATGCATCAATTAGCCTAAGTACGGTGGGCAAGAAGGATCAGCTTACAATTTTGGACTTGGCAACACAAAATTCTCAAAAATCGGAGTTCCAAATACATTGACATTGGCGTGGATTACGTAATTTAAACGTTATTTCGTCGTTAATATTGTATTATTATACAAGCTAGCCATTGAAGCACAGTGCAAATGGCTCTGAACTCCACATTCTTGATATTTAAAAAACTCGAAAAAATCACAGGAGATAACTACCATTGTATTAAAGTGCTGGACAAAAAATTCACATGAGAAAATTTCTTTTTCTTTGAAGAGATATTGGTAAACCAGCAATTGTATGTTTAATGTAAGAAGTATGTCTTGTGTAACAGTC
>JBBPOF010001062.1:0-13243 GCA_038091315.1 Porphyrellus cyaneotinctus | reverse complement strand
CCTACAGAAAGGAAAAGGAAAGAAGCAGAATGGATGGGGTGCTTGAGGCTTTGCCAAGCAAGTTGACAAAGTCCAACATCTTGCTGCCATACTGATCACCAGCAGCCTCCAATCCACTGCCACAGACATACTCCTCACTCATACAGACCTCACCCCTTTCCTGCTCCTTGCCCAAAACACTGCCACTAAGCTGCAACATGGCGAGCCTCCCTGCCACACAGCCACCTACTGAAATGCCATATTATAGTGGCATCATGCCACCAAAAACAACACAAATCACCCCTCCATTGACTCTATGAGATGCCAGCAATGGCTACCTTGTTTTTGAATTGGGCATCGTATTCGATGAGGGACAGTTCCCAGGTTTCCTTGTTGTTTTTCATCTTCTTTGTCATGTAGATGGTGGAGAGCCAGTAAATGGCCTTTTCTATGACATCATGGTGTTCAAATGTTTTCTTGAATTCAGCCTGGAAATCAGCCCATGTCCCAAGTGAGGGAGGGCTGGCCGAGAGGCATTGGGTGCAGAAGATGGTGGCCCAGGTCTGGGCAGCTCCTTTGGTCATGAAGGATAGAGTGAACCCTACTTGTTTAGAGTCAGAGGTGTATACATCTTTGTTTACAAGGAGATAAATGGCAATGGTGTTAAGCCAAGGGATGGCTTTCTCATAGTTGCCATTGAAGGGTGCAGGGGCGCCAAGGTACAGTTTAGTGGACTTGGTCGAAGACATGGGTGTGGATGGAGTAGAGATATGAGGAGGGGTAGGAGGAGCAGATGGTGGACTGGGGGATCATGGGAGAGTAGCACTGATGTATAGTCATTGTGCTAAGTCAAGTGTGGGGTCTTCTTCAGTAGTGCTGAGAAGATTGTCGTCCAAGTTGTTGGTTCAGATGTTTCAGAGTTTTCAGAGGAGTCAAGGGTGTGGAGATGATTCATTGTCAATAGCCCATAAACAAGGGGCTCATTGTTGATTGCCTTGGCTCAATGGTTGGGGTGTAAGGGGGCACTCATGAAGAGGCACCACATTTTACTTTTAGGAGGTTTGATGAGTGGGTGGCCTATATAATGATAGGGCTGTTTAAAGAGAAAGGTAGACCTTTGTTATGACAGCCATGGGTGGCGGCTGATGTAGACTCAATGGGTGTAGCTCGTAGGGTCAAGGGTTTGGTGGGTTCAAGGGGACAGTCCAACAACAGTGGACTTCAAGGGTTTGGAGGTTCAAGGGGATGTCCACTCAACAAGAGCGATGAGGGAGTGGACAAGAGAGCTACTATTGTGAGGCCAAGTGGGATACAAGGCAGGTATCAAGTAGGTCTAGCTTAAGGGTCAAGGGTGCCAGAGCAGCAACTTAAGTACTACAAGAGGACATTAAGGGCAGGCATAAGATATATGGCTAAATAAGCAGAATGGAATCTGATAGAACACAATGGAATGAAATGATGATGAATCAAATGGAATATGATGAAATGTGGTGGAATATGGGTGAGTCATCATAAAAGAAGTGGGATAAGTCTGAACAGGGCTGAGCTAAGAGGAAAAGGAAAAGATAGGGCAAGTTATAACATTCACTCTGCATAGCATCCCACATACATATTACACTATTCCTATTTTCTTATAATATTTGTTCATGTTATTGTACTAAATAGTCTCAGGAATGCCCAGACTATAAAAGGATGTACTTACATTAGTTCTTGAGAAGAGAGAGGGGAGTTTCTTATACTTCTAGTTTAGTCCCCTTTAGTTTCCCATGTCTCTACTCATACTCTGAAATCGTTCAGTGTGCTTTTCCTCATTTCTAGTCATCATCATCTGCCATATCTGGTTTCCAAGAGTCCAGACTGTTCACTACTGCTTGCACATCGCAAGAGTGGTTGGAATATCTTTCCTTCTCTTTCCTACAAAGCTATAGTAAATCCTGAGCAGTGTCCTCCCTCTCTCCTCTCTGTTTCCCTTGGATTGAACATATCATACCCTTCCTCTACTGCTGACCTGTCTTTCTTGACACTCTAGGTCAGTTTGTTGTTCTTCAGTGGTTGCAGTCTTTTGCTGGGGGAGGTGTGAGGTCCCCATGTGTGGCTTGGAGCTGGCCAATTGCATGGATGTATATGAGGGTGTGTCTGATGCACTTTGGATCACTGAGAAGGGAGGGGATGTGGCAGGCTTCATGGTGAAGGTGGCTGCATAGGTGTGTTCTATGGCTGGCATAGTGCAGGCATTCTAATAGGAAGTGGATGATGGTTTCATTCTAGTTCAGGCAGTGGGGGCATTTAGAACTGTCAGTCTTTTTCAAGTGGAAGAGGTGTTTGTGCAGAGGAGAGTGGCCAAGTTGGAATATGATCAATGCATGTCATTTTGGGAGTTCATTGATGAGTTTTAAGAAGCTGTTCGATGGGAGTGATGGGTCAATTCTTTGTATGGCTGGTGCACATGGAGAGGAGCTGAAAATGATGTGTTGGAGAGCCTTTGTCTGTGCTTTCAAGGCCTGTGTTATTGCTGATTTGCTTATGGATAGCAAGCAGGCTTTTTGTTTGGCCTTCAAGGCCCAGGGTAGAAGGGAGGGTGCACTCGAGTTTCCTTTCACCATCTCTTTTGCTTCCATGTCAGCTGATTTGTTCCCTGGGATTCCTGTGTGCTCTAGGGTCCACCATATGGTGATCTGCTTTGCTCCTATAGTTTTCAGAGCTGAGCAGAGGGTGGAGTGGAACATGTCCATCAGGTAGTGGCTTGGTCTGGCCCTGAAGGCAGTTGATCAGCCACCAGGGTCATGCCTACCTCCTCTCCTTTCAAAGACTGTGTGCTCATTTATGGACCCCAGATGAAATTGTGCTATTTTTATTGTCATTCCTTTCTTTCTTAAGACTGCTGCTCCTCCTACTCCTCATTCACATCCTGATCCATTTGAGTATAGGCAGATATTGTTGTTGTGTTCTGCTTGGATGTCCTGTAGGATGGCCTCCACACTGTCCACAATCTCTAGTTTTACAGTAGGTTTCCACTGAGGATGGAGTTGAGCTGGGTTGATGACTTCCATACATGATGGTTGGATGTCAAAGGTGTCCCCCAAAGAAGTCCTCATTGGATATTATGCCACTGGACTTCTCCCCTGGATCATGAGAAGGATCATGACCACTGGCGACACCGCCCCCACCAAAGTCACAGAATGGTACACCAAAGCAGAAAGGTATCAGACCCAATCCAATCACACTGATGAAATTGCAGGTCAAAACCAACCAGGTGAACTTTCCATCCCTTTACCCAAAATGCCCCTACCTCCATTAAATATCCAAACACTATGGATATTGACACTGTCCAACCCATGAAACTCACCCCCAAAGAATGCAAACACTACTGAGATGAAGACCATTTCTTCTGTTGCTGACAGAAAGGACATTTGTCCTTTGCCTGTCCAGGCACTTCCTCCACCCCCACTCCCAAGAAACAAGTCCAGAAGGTTGCAAAAGATGACCTCCCTAAGCTCAAAGAAGTAGAGGATGACAATGACAATAAAGCTACTGTCCATCATGTAGAAGTATACTCAGTGCTAGACAGAGTCCAAGACTAGTATTGCACACCTGTAGAAGTATACTACAAGGTGTAAGCATAGAGTACAAAGTATGAATAGACAGATCTCACCTCAGTGCTGGACAGAGTCCAAGACTGAGATGTAGATACGCATCAAGACAAAATATATCTACATGATTATGTCATATGGATGTACCCGAGACGTTTGCAATGTGTAGTCCATATGAAAATACATCAACACTCCCCCTCAAACAAGAG
Organism: Porphyrellus cyaneotinctus; assembly: GCA_038091315.1. NCBI lineage: Eukaryota > Fungi > Basidiomycota > Agaricomycetes > Boletales > Boletaceae > Porphyrellus > Porphyrellus cyaneotinctus. The sequence continues at coordinate 9,465 of JBBPOF010001062.1, read as the reverse complement.
GGTGCAGGCCAAGTTCCTGCGTGAAATGCTTAGCCTTAATACTTGGTAAAGCCTTTGTAAGTGTATCAGCGATCATATCATCCATCGGACAATAAACGAAATGAATGGAACCATCAGCAACAGAAAAACAGATTGTCTCCATACAAAGTGGTAGGCTGTGTGAGCAGTCAAAAAATTTCGCTGATGAGTCATCGAAGCCAGAGAGCTTCCTTCATGGCATGCGTGGCAGTGACATATTCAGATTCCACAGTAGACAAAGTGATCAACTCCTGTTTCTTCGAGCCCCAGAGGATCACTCCCCCATCGACAAGAAAAGCGAAACCAGTGATTGCGCGACAATGTTCCTGCATAGAACCATCCACATTGACATATCCAACAAGCCCTTTGTTCTGTGTTCCAAACATCAGTGCGAGTGATTTGGTACCAACCAGATAGCAGTAAATCCGTTTAACCACCTCCCAGTGCTTCCAGCCAGGATTGGCATTAAATTACAACACAAAAGAAGTTGCAAAAGCGATATCAGGACAAGTACCTGTGGCAAGATGGATCAAGGAACCTATGGTCTGACGATACGGAATGTTATGCATACGTGCAACCTCGCTAGTCGACTTGGGTGACTGAGAATCTGTCAGTTGGACATGCGGATTGAGGGGAATAGACACTGGCTTGGCATCAGCGAAATTGAACTTGGCGAGGATAGCTGTGATATACGGCTCCTGTGATAAAGAGATAGTACGAGTAATCTGATCCTGCGTGACCTTCATCCCCAGCAACCAACTAATTGGCCCAAGGTCAGTAATACGAAAGCGCAAGCCTATCTCCTCCTTGAATGCTTTAACAAGTTCAGGAGAATCCCCGGTTACTGTACAGTCATCGACATGAGATGCCAAGATGAGAATGTGTCCAGTGACTCTCGCTACAAACACACTCCAATTCACTTCCATCCATGTGAACCTGAGATCATTCAGTGTGCTTCAAAGACGTCGATACCACTTTAATGTGCCCTGTTTCGAACCGTACAACACGACACAAAGACGAGCTACAAGATTGCGACCTTGTTTGTCAAACCCTGGCAGAAGTTCCATGAAGATGATCTCGTCATCATTGAGCTTGCTGTTAAGAAACGCGCTGTGGAAATCAAAGACATCGATGTCCCAATCCAATCGAGCTGCAATGGCCAGAATCAAATGAAGTGAAGTGTGTCATGCAACCAGCGCATATGTTTTGTCATAATCCATGCTGTATTGTTGGGTGAATCCACGTGCCACCAGACATGCTTTGTACTTGTCAATCTTGCCTGCAGTGTTCTTTTTAATCTTGAACACCCATTTGCAACTGATGACATTCATATTTTTCGGGCGATCTACAATGTTCCAGGTGTGAGCTTCATTGAGACTCTTCAGTTCTGTGTTGATGGTGTCGCACCATTTGGGCCAGTCTGGTTGAGTTTTCGCCTCCTCAATTGTTGTCAGTTCTATGCCTTCTGCAGCAGCGCATCTGGCTAACAGCATGAATACCGCATTTGTGTCATCAAGTTCCCACACTGCAGAGGCTGTGGCATCACTTGTGCCACCGTTTCTCTCATGACTCTCGATGACTCCCTCCACTGCCTGTATTCCACGAGGCAAGAGTGGGTTTCCCCCATAACCGTCATGAGTCCCTACTCCACCTCACAACATGCGGATGTACACTGATTTGGTGCGTTGACGGGACGAGTGTCACAACTGGTTGCCAGGCAAGGCCTTGACAACATCAAGATGATTATCTGCAGGTGCTGGGATATCGGGTATGGATGTCAGTGGGATTCATACAGGTGTGTTGTTCGTGGGCTGGTCAGTTAGTACAAGCTGATCACTAGCATCTGTAGTTGTGTCCACAGTCTCCCCTTCGAGTCGGCTCGAAACGATCACCTCCCCACAACGAAAGGTGACATTGCACTCAACAATGACAGCATGATGATCAGGTAAGTAAATTTGATGTGCTGTGGACTCAGCATCGAAACCAACCCAACGACCTTCTTTAGCATGATCATCAAGTTTTGACCCAGAACAATCGAGAATCCAACATGGCGTGCCCCAAACTGGCAAGTTATCCAGATGCAGTTTCGTACCATACAACATTTTGTAGGGTGTTTTCCCATTGAGAGCCCATGTTGCTGACCTGTTTTTCACCCAAACAACATGTAGGAGAGCTTCTCCCCACAACACCTTTGGCAAACCGCTTGCATGCAAGACGGTGCATATGTGCTCGACAAGAGTTCGATTCAAATGCTCTGCGACACCATTATGTTGGGGCGTATCATGCATGGTAAGTTTTTGTTCAGTTCCAATCTGTTTTAAGTGACGTGTAAACTTGTCAGATAGATACTCCCCCCCACAACTGGAACGCAAGCGTTTAATTGATATGCCGTGCTGAGTCTTCAGCCACAACTCGAATTCAAGGTAAGCCGAGAAGGTGTCAGACTTCGCAGACATGAGGCTGACACAAGTGTAGTGCATGTGATCATCTGTGAACAAGCAGTAATAGCTCCATTTACCAGGGGTTTGAATAGGAGACGGGCCCCAGACATCTGTGTGGACCTCGTCGCCGAGTTGAGCAGTCTGAGCAGGTTCGCAAACAGCACCAATCAGTTTGCGGACGGCCTTGCCATACTCGCAAGCAATGCACTGACCCATGGTATCGTGATCCAGATCCAATGCCATGCCACTAACCATACCTTTGACCAGCATGTCACAGATGGTCGCCACGCTGATGTGTGACAACCAAGCGTGCAAATCCGCCATGGTAACATGCTCAACGTTCCCTGCAGACGCATCAGTCCGAACCACATACGCACTCTGTGTTCTATACAGCCCATTTGAGACACTGACCTGTCCCAAAAGATGACATCTCACATCGAAGATTTAACACATGTCGCCATCAAAGACCACACAACAACCAGCTTGTGTCAAACGACTGATCAACACAAGTGTCACACGCATGCTCAGTGCGTAAAAGACGTCTTTCAAAATGATGCGCAACCACAAGTCACCATTTGGCAGGTAGATGGGTAGGTCACCCCATCCAATGGCATCAAAAGTACCATTGTCTGCTCCTCGAATAGGTTTCGGCAGAATGGACACAAAGTTGAGAAAATGAGCACAAGATGGGGACAGATGTTGCGAGGCACCACTATCATAGAGTTCAGGGATCCCCGCTGAGTCAACACAAGCCAAGCAAGAAGAGCCACCACCATCAAACAGCGGCAAGTCCAGGGAAGCCATCCATACACTATCAGGTTGGTCTGCGGTATGCACCAAAGTGGATGCTTTCGACTCCTTCGACTCTTTGTCCTTAGGCTTCTTTCCATGCGATTTCCAGCCTTTGGGAGCTTGACCAGCTTTTCCGCCGCCTTCCTCCCAACATTCAGTGCTTTTGTGTCCAGACCACCCACAGTTGTGACAGTTGCCAGCGAATTTCTTCCACTGACCCTTTCCCCTCTTAGATGCGTCCGCCCCGAAAGCTGCGTCCTCGGTTTTGCCCTTTGACTTTCTGCCATCTTGTAGAGTGAGGCGGTCATACTCCTCAACGACAATGTCCATCAGATCATCAGGGCTAATAGCTTTGTCTTCTAGGTGCATGATGGTGGACAGGGAAGCCAATCCAGGATTGTAGGAATGCGGAAGTGACGCATATACGATGTTGAACAAATCATCATCCGATACTGCACACCCAATGGATGCCAGCTCCTCACAAAGAGTGACAATCTTGTCTATATGTGCCTGTGCATCGCCACCCTCCTTAAGTTTCATCTCACCTAACTGTCGTCATAGCTCCGCACCAACTACGACAGACTTCTTCTCAAAAGGGTATGGAGAGTATCATAGTACTCTCGAGCTGTTGTCTTATTGACAAGACAAACAAAAAGGGTGTTGGGAAGGGTATTAGCAATGACATGGCGAACTTTCGCATCTTTCTCAGACCATGCGGTGAGGTCTTTGGCATATTGTGTAACAGCCTTCACCTCATCAGGAGTCGTCGCTGTCCATCCTGGGGATTTCCCCACCGAAGGATCTATGGGTTTTTGTGTCGTACCATCAAGGAATCCACTGAGTTCCCGACTGGCTACAACAACCTGGAGTCGGACTTTCCAAGTAGTCCACTCCTTACCAGATGCATCTAGCTTAGGCAGCTTGATCTCCTCAGATGTGGTGGAAGACATTAGGGTGTCTATATGCGTGTCTCTGTGTGAGTTATTGTGCGATTAGAGCTCGGGGCTCATAATCTGTAGAAGTATACTCAGTGCTAGACAGAGTCTGAGACTAGTATTGCACACCTGTAGAAGTATACTACAAGGTGTAAGCATAGAGTACAAAGTATGAATAGACAGATCTCACCTCAGTGCTGGACAGAGTCCGAGACTGAGATGTAGATACGCGTCAGGATGAAATATATCTACGTGATTATGTCATATGGATGTACCCAAGATGTTTGCAATGTGTAGTCCATACAAAAATACATCAACACATCAGACCTCCTTGGATTTTTGAAATAGGAAGATCCACCATGCAATCTTCCCCATCCTTGTATACTTGTGCTCCTATATTAGTACACTCTGAGACCAAAGCAATCTGAATCCCCACTCAACTCATCATACCCTCACACACTATGAAAGTCATTGATACCTGCACTCTTATCGATAGCAGAGCTGAAATCTCCTGCATCAACTGGGCCTTCATTTAAAAGAACTGGCTCCACACCACCTGCCTCAAAGAACCCATCCTCATCCAAAACATTGACCAAACAGATAACAAAGGAGGACAAGTCCTCTTCACCACAGACCTCTTCCTCAACATTGAAGGAATCACCCAACAAATCACCTTCTACATCATGAACTGCAGCAAGGAAAATCTCATTCTTGGCCTCCCCTGGCTCTGCAAAGCCAACCCAACCATTGACTGGTCCCAACAGACCATCTCCCTCTCAGAATCCATTGATGAATCCAAAGCACTCTACTTTCTTTTTGCATCTGACAATGAACAATACAAACAGAAATTCATCAGACCACCACCTCCTCCCCACGATATACATGTCACCCCAGAAACTGACAGAGAACTCTACAAGTTTCTTGGAGTCAAGTCTGAGCAACAATGGAATCACCACACCACCCAGAACTACACCCTCCACCACATAATGAAGGAGCAAAAACCATCAGCAGATTTGTCAAATGCAATGGTTGTATCATCCCTGCCTCCACCATCACAAAGTTAACCCATGCCACTGAACTTGCTATGGCTGCTGAAGCCACCAAGCCCAAGGCAACCCTCCCCTCCAAATATGCTGACTTCACCTCTGTCTTCAATGAGCCATCCACTAGGCAGCTCCCCCCATCTAGACTCTACAACTATGAAATCAACCTCAAAGAGTCTGTCACCCCAAAAATCAGAAAACTCTACCCTCTTTCCCCCAATGAGAAAGAAGCAACTGAGAAGTTCCTTGACAAAAACCTTGCCACAGGAAAGATCTGCCCCTCAAAATCCCCCCAAGCAGCCCCTTTCTTCTTCATCAAAAAAAAGAACAGCAAACTCCGTCCTTGTCAAGACTACCACCACCTCAATGAACACACGGAATGTGACACCTACCTGCTCCCCCTCATCAGCAATCTAATCAACAAACTAAAAGATGCTAAGGCCTTCATCAAGTTCAACATATGATGGGGGTACAACAATGTTCATATAAAGGACAGTCACCAATGGAAAGGTGCCTTCCTCACCCACAAAGGACTTTTTGAACCAATGGTCATGTTCTTCGGAATGACCAGCTCCCCTGCTACCTTTCAATGTTTCATGAATAACTCCTTCCACAATATGATCACAGAAGGGTGGCTTGTGATCTACATGGACAACCTGCTCATTACATCCCCTGATGACATTACCCACACCAAACAAACCAGACAAGTTCTGGAACATATGAAGGAACTCGACCTTCACCTTTATCTCAAAAAATGCAAGTTTGCCACCTCTGAGGTTGAATACCTCAGAATGATTGTGAAACTTGGCACCCTCACCATGAACCCCATCAAGCTTGACAGAATAGCTGCCTGGCCTATCCCTACCACTGTTAAACAAGTCCGCTCCTTTCTAGGCTTCACCAATTTCTACCAACAGTTCATTCAGAACTATTCCACCATTGCACACCCTCTCATAGATCTCACCAAACTCACTCAGAAGTGATTGGTCCCTTACCTGCCAAAGAGCTTTCAACACACTCAAACAGTCATTCCTTAGCCAACCTGTCCTTCAACTCCCTGATCCCAATGCCCCTTTTGCCATTGCCACTAATGCCTCAAAGTTCATGTCTGGAGGGATCCTTCTACAAGCTGATTCCAATGGCAAGTGGCATCTCTGTTCCTACCTCTTCCAGTCATTCTCCTCTGCCAAATGCAACTATGACATTTATGACCAGGAACTCCTCGCCATCATCCGCACCCTCAAAGCATGGCTATACTATCTCCACAGCTCCCCATTCCCCATCCAGATGTTCACTGATCACAAGAACCTCACATATTCCAACAACCCCAGAACCTCAACCATCAGCAAGCCTGATGGCTGCTCAACCTCTCTGACTTCAATCTGAAGATGATCCATATCTCTAGAACCTCCCTTGCAGGGCCTGATGCTCTCTCCCACAATCCCAATCACCCCCCTGCATCTGATTTAGATAACGATGGAACTACCCTCCTTCCACCATCACTCTTCATCTATGTCATTGATGCAGCCATGCACAACCACATTCAGAAGTATTCTAAGAACAACCCCTTTCTCATCACTGCCCTTCAAGCCATCAATGAAGATATCCCCCCACCATTCTGCTCTATCTCACAGACTGGCAATTAGATGACAGGATCCTCACCTACCAAGATCGCATCTACATTCCCCCTTCAATGACCTCCACCATGATATCCTCCACCACTGTCATAACCACGAAACCACTGGTCACCCAGGGTTTCTCAAAACCCATCAGCTAGTCGCTACCAAATACTGGTGGCCCAGTCTCACCCACTTTATCCACAAATATGTGGAAGGCTATGCAATCTGCCAAGCCAACAAGGTTAACACACACCCCACATGCTCCCCTCTCTCTCCGATCAAATTCCACACCTCCCATCCCTTCCAACAGATCTCCTGGAGTCCTCTGGCTTCAATTCCCTTCTGGTTGTGGTGGACCATGGCCTTACTAAGAGGGTAATCCTTTGCCCCACCAAGAAAACTGTCACTGCTGAAGGCATTGCCTCTCTCTTCTTCCACAAAGTATACAAGCAATTCAGTCTCTATGATAAAATCATCAGTGACCATGGTCTCCAGTTCACCTCCTTCTTCACCAAAGAACTCAGACACCTCCTTAATTATGACCTCTCCTTATCCACCACCTATCACCTCCAATCTGATGGAGAAATGGAACATGTCAACCAAGAAGTGGAAATGTTCCTACAGATCTATTGCAGATCACACACAGCCTCTTGGGCTGATTCCATTACCCATGCCAAATTTGCACACAACCACCACCCCCATTCCATCACTGGCAAAACTCCCTTCTATCTCATGATGGGATATGAACCCCATGCTCTCCTCATCATCCTCCCTGAATCCTCTGTCCCAGCAGTAGAAACCTGCCTCAAAGTCCTATCTGCCGCTTGAGATGAAGCTCTTATGGCCCACAAACTCACCCATCAAGTAATGGCATTCTGTGTCCACTCCAAGTTCAAACCATTCCCAAAAGGAAGTAAGGTGTGGTTAGAAGCTCACAACTTGAAATGTGACCTTTCTTCTTCAAAGTTCACTCCTAAATGAGAAGGACCCTTCATCATCACCAATGTTCTATCTCCCTTGTTCTACGAACTCCGACTCCCACAGACATGGAAGATCCACCCTGTGTTCCACACTTCCCTCTTACAGTGACTCCAAAAAGTGTTCCAATCCCTAACCCCAAACCGGGGCATGAAGCACCCCGCAATCACTCATGGGAATTTCACTTAGCTTTGATGGAGACAAATAATGTACAAACCCCTGGCTACAAATTATGTCACTAGGTCATGTGACCCAGGTCAGGGGCTATTGAGATACACCACTTTTAAAACAGCAACACCATTAGAACAGTTTTTGGACTTTCATAATAATATGGGTATTGGATATATATTAGTACTTGGTATATCCCCCTTTTGCCTTAATCACAGCCTGGACCCTCCTTGGCATGTTCTCAATCAACTTCTGACACTCCTCAGCTGGTATCCCCTCCCATACCTCTTGAATCCTATCCCATAACTGATGAATCCCATTGGAAGGATTTTCATACCCTGCCAGCCTCCTCTTCAGGTAACCTCAGAGATGCTCAATGGGGTTGAGGTCAGAAGACTGTGCAGGCCATACCATAGTCTCAAAATCCTGCTCTTCCAGCCATGCCTTCACCTTTTTACAGGTATGCTTGGGATCATTGTCCTACTGAAAGATAATATCAAATGGATTGAGATCATGATACTGCAGAGTATTCAGCAGTTCATCCTTCAAAATTTGAAGGTAGAGATCCCCATCCATCCTACCATCAATCTTAGCAGCATAGCCAACTCCCTGCCAAGTCATACACCCCCATACCATCACAGAACCTCCACCAAACTTGACTGTACCTTGTACTAGCTTGTCACTAAACCCCTCACCTGGCTTTTTCCAAGCCCATTTGTGCCCATCTGACCCTAGGCGATTGATTTTGGTCTCATCAGACCATATCATCTTCTTCCAGTCCTCTATAGTCCAATCCTTATGAGCAATGGCAAAGTCCATGCAATTTTTACGATGCCTAGCAGAGAGTAGAGGGCATTTGGACTTGACTACAGCTTTCATCCCAGACTTTTTCAAGTGGAGGCAGATGGTATTGGGATGGAGTGGCTGGTTGGTGATGGCTGAGAGTGCTTTGGTCACTTGGATAGCATTCTCAGCCTTCTGAGATGAGATAAGGTGAAGAGCATGGCAGATATTGGTGGGGGAAAGCTTTGATGGACGACCTCCAATAGACTTTTGGAGGTCAGAATGCTCCTTAGAACAAAGCCTGGATATGGTGGCAATGCCCACACCAGTACTGGATGCAATAGAGTGGAGGGAGTGACCAGAATCAAGCTGAGAGAGGATGGTATTCTGCTAAGTAGTGGAAAGTGATCACATGATGATAGTGGTAAAGGAACAAGAAGTGTGGGAATGTTTTAAAACTCAGACATCATGTTTAAATGTATATATTTATTTGTATGACCAAACAAGACCAAATAAAGTCATGTTTGGTTGAGATTCTGAATGTCATAATAAAAGTCCAAAAACTGTTTCAATGGTGTTGCTGTTTTAAAAGTGGTGTATCTCAATAGCCCCTGACCTGGGTCACATGACCCAGTGACATAATTTGTAGCCAGGGGTTTGTACATTATTTGTCTCCACCAAAGCTAAG
>JBBPOF010001061.1:0-13253 GCA_038091315.1 Porphyrellus cyaneotinctus | reverse complement strand
GCCTTACGAAGGGCGTAATTCTATGCCCTTGTACTAAAACTATCGATGCTGCTGGAGTTGCCAAACTATTCTTCAAACATGTTTACAAATGATTCAGATTATACGATTCTATCATATTGGATAGAGGCCCTCAATTTGCCTCTGCTTTCGTGCTGGAACTGGCCAGGCTCCTCAACTATGATATCTGCCTCTCCACCGCTTATCACCCTCAGACTGATGGCCAGACCGAACGAACTAATCAGGAAATTGAAACCTACCTCCGTATCTTCTGTTCCAACAACCCCTGAAGATGGACAGAGTACATCACCACCACCGAATTCCACCACAACTCCCCTCCACACAGCTCTACCAAGGCCTCCCCTTTTTCCTTACTGCTCGGATACGAACCCCAGTCATATCCCCCCCTGGGCAAGACTTTTCTTCCCACTCTTGAAAACCAACTTTCCCTACTTGAAGAAGCCCGAAAGGAAGCGCTTGCAGCACATGAAACTGCCAGACAGATCATGACAGAACGTTCCACCCAGAAATTCTCCCCCTGGAAAGTAGGTGATAATGTTTGGCTAGAAGCCTCTAATCTACACCTCCATTACCTTTCTCGAAAACTCACCCCAAAACGTCATGGACCCTTTGAGATATCTCAGGTCCTATCTCGACTCACTTACCGATTACGACTACTGCCCACATGGAAAATCCATGACATGTTCCATGCCAACCTCTTATCTTCTTATTGCAAAACCATCACACATGGTCCCAACTTCTCTCAACCTCCTCCTGACCTAATTGATGCCAAAGAAGAATACGAAGTCGATTGGATCATTAGTCATAGAGGCAACGCCAGAAAACGCCGGTACCTAACCGCATGGAAGGGTTATCCATCCTCGGAAAATACTTGGGAACCTGAAATCAATCTCCACCATGCCCCTGAAATACTCAAGGCTTATAAGGAGAGTCATCTTTTAAACTAAATTCCCAGGAAGCGGCGTCTCTTCGTGAGTACCCCCCTGCAAATGTTCCACTTCTCCATCGAAGCCATCATCTTTGACTCCCCCAAATATGTCTTTCCTATCTTCATTTCATTCCTCCTATTCTCTATCCTCCTCTCCAAATACCTCCCCATTACGTTCTCGTCCTGTTCATCCATCTTGTTTGCCTTTACATTTTATTCTCATTCTTTATGCTGCTATTCTCACCACGTGACATATTTGCCGCACCCTTGAGGATCTCTATCTGTTTGAAGAAGACGTCGTCACCCAGGAGCTCATCAAACTCTTCCACGAGACCCTGACCATTGAACAGTATCATCATCTGGCCAACCCTTCTGACCCCCCTTCGGACTTCGATATCCCTCTGCAACTTCACATATCTGCTCTCCCTCATTGTATTCTCACCATCCTTCATCTGTATGGATTCCATTCTTTCATCGAACGATTGCCCACCATTGTTATCTATCCCACATTCCGACGAATCTACTTATCCATGTCCATGGGAGAACGAGACAGATACACAGAAGCTACCGATTTTCTTCCTCCTCGATCCCTGCCTATTTTACCCGTTCCTCCTCCTAGACCCCAAGGAGAAACCTTTGTACCCACCACCCCCACTCTTGCATCCCGCATCTCTTCGTGTCCCTGCTCCCCCATGATTTTATTATCTGAAACCTCTACCACAATTGAACTGTCTACCCCCGCCTCTCCTGTCGAACGACCTCTCACTCTGGTAAATATTCGCTTCCCACACGACCCCGACACTGCTGGCCGACATCTCAATGAAGACGCTCGACGTATCTTCAGGTCATATTACACTTGAAACACTTCTGGCAACACTGTCCTTTCAGTGGCTACTCATGTTCTTCTGAACATATTTCCTCCACCCCCGCTGTTGCTTCCACCCAGTGTTTTTGTTGTCACGGTCTTGGGCACTTGTGAGATGACTGCCCCCACTACATATGTCCCAAATGTCATCGTGCCACCCCCGGTCATCTGACACGTTTGTGTCTTACCACCCAATGTAGTGTTTGCCTTCGATGGGGACATGGATCCCAGTTTTGTCCTGGAGTACCTACCTTGCCCCACTTGTGCTGCGTTCGGGCACCAAGAGGCTGATTGTCCTTTTACGGTCCTTACTCCTGAGCAGGCCACAACCATCTTCTCCCCTGGCGCTCTCCAATGAGAACCCCCTCCTCCAGATGCGTAGGAGTAGTATGTTATTTGAGCCTGGGGCTCCAGTGTATGAAGGGGGTAATGTTACGATACAATATATGTGCACCTCTGTTTTTCTTATTTCCTCGTATTTCTCTATATTCGCCCTCCCTGGAATACTAACACCAGGTCGAGATGACTTTCTCCTTATCTTTAACCCAGACGGTTTTAGCATTATTGCATTACCTTGAATGCACCCCCCACGCCGTTCTTTCTCTCTATTGCCAGTAGGGGACACACACTTATGTCTGGCTCATCTACCTATGGACAGCCTTCTCCTCTAAGTAGTTCTCTCGCACTGCTTACATTTCCCCTAACAACCATCGTGACTCATTTGTGACTCAGTCGTTCTATTGCTTCCATGATGTTCTATAGATTAGTCATCCGCAGTAGCTTGCTAGTACTTATACTGATCTGCCTGTATCTCTTCCTCATTCTTGATCTATGCAATACAACGTTTGTTGTACATTCTCAAGTCTCCCTTGACCTCAGTCTTATTCGACTGGAGGAACTCTTGACCTTGACCCCTTGACTTGACTCTTGTCATAGCTTTGTTCTATTGAGGACGTTGTGTTTCTTTGTGAGTACCTCCCTCGAGACAAACAGAGTATGCTCGACGTACAGCGTACATTTCGTGTAACAATGATGGAGGATATCTCAGCGGAGGTCATCGGAAGGAGGTATATAGATGTGATCTTGGTAGGTCAGGACACTGTCATGGAGTTGCCAATCTGCGAGGTGGGAGTGGAAGGGTAGGGGAATGTCTTCATTGATGGCCTGGAGGGCGGTGATGAGGAAAGGTAATAGTGTGGTTCCTTCGTTGTCCAAGTCAGAAGTTGGGAGGTGGTCGGGTTGACGGGATAAGGCATCAGGGCCAGAGAGAAGGGATCTGGGAACATGGATCATCTTCAGGTCGAAGTCCGCTAGGTCAAGGAGCCATTGGGCTTGGTGGTGGTTGAGGTTTTGGGGTTGGCAGAAGTATGTGAGGTTTTTGTTTTTGTGATCAGTGAAGATTTGGACTGGGAAGGGGGATCCTTGGAGATAATGCTGCCAAGCTTTGAGGGTGCGGAGGATGGTGAGGAGTTCTCTATCGTACATATCATAGTTTCTTTCTGCAGGAGAGAAGGACTGAGAGAGGTAGGAATAGGGATGCCATTCGCCATTGGTATCAGCTTGGAGGAGGATTCCTCCAGAGGCAAACTTGGAAGCATCGGTAGCGATGGCAAAGGGAGCATTAGGGTCAGGGAGACGGAGGACAGGTTGGCTGAGGAAGAGTTTCTTTAGGGAGTCGAACATGTTTTGACAGGAAGTAGACCAGTTCCATTGTTGGTTTAATTTCATAAGGTCTATGAGGGGGTGGGCAACGGTGGAGTAGTTCGCAATGAACCTTCGGTAGAAATTGGCAAATCTGAGGAAGGATCGGACATGTTTTACAGAGGTGGGGACAGGCCAGGCAGTGATGCCGTCTAATTTGACGGGGTCCATTGTGAGGGTTCCTGGTTTGACAATCATTCCAAGGTATTTGACTTCTGTGAAGGCAAACTTGCACTTTTCTAGACGTAAGTGGAGATCAAGTTCTTTCATGCATTCGAGGACATGTTTAGTATGTTCAGTGTGAGTGGCTTCATCAGGGAATGCGATGAGGAGGTCATCCATATAAATCACAAGCCATCCTTCTGTGATCATGTTGTGGAAGGAGTCGTTCATGAACCATTGGAAGGTGGCGGGGGAATTGGTCATTCCAAAGAACATGACCATCAGTTTGAAGAGTCCTTTGTGGGTAGGGAACACGCCTTTCCATTGGTGACCGTCTTTGATGTGGACATTGTTATAGCCCCAGCGAATGTTGAACTTGGTGAAGACCTTAGCATCTTTGAGTTTATCGATGAGGTCACCAATAAGGGGAAGTGGATATGCATCACGGATGGTTTCTTGGTTTAGTTGTTGGTAATCCTGGCAGTGGCGGAGTTTTCCATCTTTCTTTTTTACAAAGAAGAAGGGGGCGGCTTGTGGAGATTTAGAGGGGTGGATCTTCCCGCTAGCAAGGTTTTCTTCAAGAAACTTCTTGGTTGCTTCCCTTTCATCTGGGGAAAGGGGGTAGAGTTTCCCTATCTTTGGCTTGTACGACTCTTTAAGGTTTATCTCATGGTCATAGGGTCTCGAGGGAGGTAATTGTCCAGGACCTGGTTCTTCAAATATGAACGTGAACTGAGCGTATTCAGATGGGAGAGTGGCCTTGGGTTTTGCGGCTTCTGCAGCCATGGTGAGTTCCATGGCGTGGGTAAGTTTTGCTATCATGGAGGTGGGGATGATGCAACCATCACATATTACAAAATGGTTGACGGATTTGGATCCAACATGAATGACATGGTGAAGGGCATAGTTTTGAGTGGCCCGATGGTTAAACCGTTCTTCTGTTTCAGCGTCGAGGTATTCATAGAGATGGAAATCCACTTCTGGAGTGACGTGGATATGTTTTGGGGGAGGGGATGGTCTGACGACTTCTTTTTGTGTCGTTCATTGTTGGATGCATACATAGTGTACAGGGTCTGGGACTCGTCAATGGATTCGGAGAGGGAGAGAGTTTGTCGAGACCAATCAATGACTGGGTTGGCTTTGCAAAGCCACAGAAGGCCGAGAATAATGTTTTTTTTGCCACAGTTCATGATGTAGAAAGTGATCTTCTGAGCAATGCCTTCTATGTCTAAGAAGAGGTTGGTGGTGAAGAGGATTCGACCAGCTTTGTTATCTGTTTGATCAACATTTCTGATGACGATGGGTTCTGGTAGATGGGTGGTAGGTAGCTTGTTCTTTCGAACAAACGCCCAGTCAATACAGGAGATTTCAGTGCCACTATTGATTAGGGTGTGGGTATTGACGGCTTTCAAGGTATGTGTGGGGACAATGAGCTGTATGGGAATTCTGATTGCTTTGGATGTGGATTTTACTAGTACAGGCGTGCACATATACAAGGACAGGGAAGACTGCATCAGGGGGTCTTCTCGTTTTAAAAATCCAAGGAAGTGAAGGTGACTCGACGGACAGTGATTTCTTCTTTGTCATCATTGATCTCAATGAGTTTGGGGACTTCTTCTTCCTTATTTTCTACCTTCTGGACCTTCTTCTTGGTTGAGGAGGAGGTAGAGGGGCCAGGGCATGCAGAGGACATGTGTCCTTTCTGGCGACAGCAGAAGCAGCGGCCTTCATCACAGCAGTGTTTGCATTCTTCAGGGGTGAGCTTAGAGATTTGAATGGCGTCTATGTCCATGGCGTTAGGGTCATTGGTGGGTGAGGAGTTGTTCTGAGTGAAGGGGTGGAAGGTTCGCCCAAAGCCTTTGTTGTGACTGGCGATTTCATCAGTGTGGTCGGAGTGTGTTTGGTACTTCTCTGCTTTGGTGTACCGTTCAGTGATTTTTGTGGGGGGTGGAGTCGGCGGTCATGATCCTTCTCATGATCCAAGAGGGGAGTCCAGCGGCATAGTAGCTGATCAGGACTTCTTCGGCAGTGATGCCAGCAATGGCAACTTTGTTTCTGAATTGGGCATTATATTCAGTGAGGGAGGGTTCCCAGGTTTCCTTATTTCCCTTGGTCTTTTTGACCATGCGGGTGGTAGAAAGCCAGTAAATGGCTTTGCCAATGATGTCATGATGTTCGAAGGCAAGTTTGAATTGTGCTTTGAAGTTGGTCCATGTCCTGAGCAAGGGAGGTGTGGTGGTGAGGCATTGGGTTTGGAACATGGCAGCCCAGGTTTGGGCAGCTCCTTTGGTCATGTATGAGAGGGCAAAACTGACCTTTTTAGCATCAGTGTTGTACATGGTGTTGTTGACTAGGAGGTAGATGGCCACTGTGTTGAGCCACAGGATGGCCTTTTTGTAGTCACCATCAAAGGCTTCGGGTGTGCCAAGGCGCAGTTCAGTGGGTTTGGTTGAGGTGGACATGGGTACAGGTGGAGTAGGGATGCGAGGAGGGGTAGGAGGAGTGGATGGTGGGCTGGGGGAATGTGGAAGAGTGGTGCTTACATATAATCATTGCGCTAGGTCTAGTGTGGGGTCTTCCTTGTTGGCGGAAGGAAGATGGTTGTCCGAGTTGTATAGTTTGGATGTTTTAGAGTTTTTGGATGGGGTCAAGGGTGTGGTGACGATTTGTCGTTGGTAGCCCGTAAACGAGGGGCTTATCAGTGATAGTATTTGATCAATGGTTGGGGTGTAAGGAGGAACTCATGAAGAGGCACCACGTCTTACATTCAAGGGGTTTCGATGGGTGGGTGGCCTATTCGATGATAGGGCCATTTGAGGGGCAAGCTTGACCTTTTGTTATGACTGCCTTGGGTAGAGACAGAAGTAGACTTTCGAGGTGTAATGTGAAGTGTCGAAGGTTCATGTGAAGCGAGGTCAAAGGTTCAAAGGATAAGTCCAACAACCGTGGACTTGGACCAAAGGTTCTGAGGATGTCCACTCGAGGAGGAGCAACAGAGGAGTGGGCAAGCGCTACTATTCAAGGTAGGAGAAAGTAGGTCAAGCTTAGGAAAATACATGAGACGGAGGTGGCGACTATATACTAGAACGAGAGAGTTAAGGGCAGACATAGAAGTATGATGACCAATTGTAAAGAATATGATGGAATCTGATGGAAGGAGGTGATGACGAAGCAAGTGGAGTATGACGTAATGGGGGTGAGTCATCACGGAAGAAAAGAGATAAGTCCATAAAAGGGCTTAGCTGAATCAAGGAAAAGGAAAAGAAAAGGGCATATCGTAACAGCATATTCAAACACTGTATCACTAGATGAAGTGCTGGTTTGCACTTTTTTAATCTTGTCCATTACATATAATGAGCTTATATCCATTACAATGGAGATCCAAAGTATTGGAGAGCCTGCCAGCACCAGCACAGGAAGTTGTGAGGGAAGACTCACTAGTTACACTGTCCTTGGGAGTAGAGGAACAATATGCAAGTGTGGAGCAAATAATCTCACAAAGAGTTAAGAGATGTTTCTGTACATGCAATAGCAGTATATAAACACCATGCTTTAGGGCAGGTGTGTGATAAAGAAGCCCTTTAGGGCAGGTGGAGAACATCAAGAAATGTTCTGAGCCAATGGCAGAAAAGGAGCTTATCTACATCCTTATCACCAGCCAATAGCAGTAAAGCTGCCTATCTGGCTTATCAACCAATCACAATGAAAGGTTATAAATATCTCTTATCAATAGATACATAAGAGATATGAACATCATAGTGACATAATCTCCATGATATGGAGTCTAGAATGTGAAGATAGAAGTTAGAATGTGAAAGGCTAGACATCCAATCAGGTTGGATTTCAACACTCCTCCTCAGGATGAAGACTACATAACCAAATTAATGGCTTGAACCTTTCTCTAGCATCAGAGGTCTTGAATGAAGAGCATATAATCAAATGAATGACTCAATCCTCTCTCTTATCCAGGGTGAGAAATCATCTTGATGGCATCTTGAAAATATTTGAATCTCTCAATGCCCAGATTCTTGGTGAAGAAATCTGCCAACTGTTCAGCTGTACAAACAAAGAAAACTTCCACTTTCTTGGTATCCTGCACACATTCTCTGATGTAGTGCTCTGGTAGGTCAATATATTTTGATTGACATTCAACCATAGGATTTTGTGCCAAGGTGATAGCACCAAGGTTATCACAATAAAGGGTAACTTTTTTGACAGTGAATTGCAGTTCAGCAAATAGAGATTTCACCCAAGAAATCTGTCTGGCAGCATCAGCCATGGCTTGATACTCTACTTCAGTGGATGACAACAAAATTGTCTTCTATCATCTGGTTAACCAAGAAACAGGTTCATTTGCCAATAGAAGAAGAAAACCAGTTGTTGATTTCCTGGATTCTAGATCCATTGCCCAATCAGAGTCTGAAAAAGTGACAAATCCCAAAGGATGTCAGCCATCAAACATAATGCATCTGGTGCAGTTGCAAGCTAGATATTGAATAATCCACATAGCATTTTGTAGATGTTCTCTGGATGAATTTGCAGAGAATCGACTCATTTTGATTGTGGCAAAGGCAATATCTGGTGTGGTTCCTAGCATGGCAAAGAGTGCAGATCCAATGACTGATTGATATTGAGATTGAATGGATAAGTTGACATCGGCTTTGTTAGCCATTGGATTATAACCAGTCACAAGAGGTGTTCATGCTGGTTTTCCATTAGTCATTCCAAAACATTGAATGACTTTGTCAATGTACTTGATCTGGTCAAGCATAAAGATTCTCCTTTTATGGTCACAGGTAATCCTCATGCCAAGGTATTCCTTTGCTTCTCCAAGATCACAACATTCCCATTTCTTCATAAATTAATGCTTTGTCTTTTAAGATAGATGATTATGATGATGATTTTGCCATCAATAAACTGGTAGTAGACTCCAGCATTGGAAACACATCATTTATAGCCCATCTTTAGGAGTGAATTGTGGAGCTCCTTGTTCCACTGGAGTGAGGTCTGTTTCAATCCATAGATAGATCTATAAAGTTGACAGACTTTATCTTCCTTTCCCTGTTGGACATATCCTTTTGGTTGATCCATGTAGATTTCTTTATCCAACTTGCCATATAAGAATGCAGTTTTAACATTGAGTGCCTCAATGTCCCAATCATTCATGGCAGCCAAGGCTAATAATAGCCTCACCATCTCAAACCTGGCCACAGATAAGAAGGTTTCTTCAAAATCAATGCCATAGATTTGAGTAAATCCTTTGGCAACAAAGTAGGCCTTCTTTCTACCATCACTTTTTTCAAATATCCATTGACCTTGAATGGTGTTGTGGTTTGGAGGTAGATCCACAAGTTTCCAGACCTGATGATCCTTCATGGATTTCATTTCATCATCACAAGCCTGATGCCACTCCTCCTGTTTCTTGACAGGGAGTTTTGAGATATCTCAATATTGCCTTGGCATTTTGTCAATAGCAGTTACTTGTGCAAGAAGATTGATGAACATGTTGCCATGGGTTATATCATCAGAATCTTTCACATCATCCTTAGAATCACTAGGTCCTGGTTCATCAAGACATTGTCTCCCATGTGGCCTTTTATGAATTAATTTTCTGACTTTATTCTTTTGAGCCATAATCTCTTGTTCAATCTGAATAGGAGTTTTATCTCCATAGGCAGAATCTGGTTGAATCTGAGATTGTCTATGCCTTTCAGGTCATTGAGGGGCTTCAGGAATCAGTTTAAAAGGAGCTTTTGGTGGTGGAGGAATATTTTTCTTTGGATGTGATTGTGATTCCTGTTGAGGTTCCTGATTGTGCTGTCTCTGGTTATCTAAGAGATCAGGGGTTGATCCTCTAGACTGTTGTGGAGAATCCTGGTTATCGTTATCATATCCAGGTGCTTGTAGAATATTAGGTGGATCCAGATTGTCATCTGGAGGTCCATCTACCTCTCTGTGTTGAGATGGTTGATTTTGAGGTTGTCAGGAATTGAGTCCATCTAATTCCTCTATGGGACAATGAGGAAAGAATCCTTCATCAAAGATGGCATTGTGTGATATTACCACATGATGTCTGGTTCGATTCCAGAATCAATATCCTTTGGTGCCTGTTTCATATCCAATGAAAGTCATTGATTCTGCCTTGGCATCAAGCTTCAAGTTCCTCATATCCTTTGGTATGTGCACATACATAAGCTTGACAGCCAAAAGTCTTCAGATGAGGAGTATCTGGTTTTTGACCATTCCATAACAAGATAGGAGGTTTCCATCCTATCCTTCTCATGGGTGTGTGATTGTGCAGATAAACTGCAGTCAATACACTATCTTGCCAGAAACCAGTGCTTAAACATGCTAGGTGTCATATGGATTTGGCTTTATCAAGTAGTGTGTGGTTAAAATGTTCCACTTGACCATTCTGCTGCAGTGTATGTGGGACTGTTCTTTGATGTTCGATATCTTTACTGGAGAGGAATGTCTGGAATTCACCAGAAATGTATTCTCCCCCTTGGTCCAAACACAGTGCCAATAAGGAAACACCAGTCTGTTGTTCTGCCCAGGTTAACCAGGCATGTAATTGATTGGCAGCATTGTCATATCCCAGATTTTCATCAAGTCCAACTCCGGGCTTCCAAACCAACTCCGAACGTATTCTGACCTTTTCTCCCTTCTCACTCTCTGGACTTGTTCTCCGCTTTCCTCCAGTTTTAACTCTGTTTTTATTATTCATTTCATATGACACTCATCATTGCTAATAAACTTCAAATCTGTGTCTCGCTTAGTAGCACAGCTTCAGGCATACTTACCTCCATCACAGTGCGGGGATATTTACTTCTGACCTCTGTGTAGTTAGTCATTTGGACCTGATTCCTCCATATATAAACCTCCATACTTTGTCTCTAGTACCTCAGTTTGAATATCAACTTAATCACTTCCTTCGAGTCACTCTTGACCCTTACTCTCGTTCTCCTCTGAAATACAAGGTCCTGAGGGAACTGGCAAGGGTGTGACATATAAGTCCTGCACCAACAACCTCATCCCTCCATCTACCTCTGACCTTCCATCATACCTCTGGTACACCTCTGACCCCAACCTCTGACCCCTTGCACTCGCACATCTCTGGACTTCGTCGGACTCGTCCAGAAGAACCAGACTTAACACCTCCCTTGGTAACAGGAGGTCAACCCAATTATCAACTGGGCCATAGAAGCTATCAGAATTTCCAACAAACTCCTCACCCTCCAACATGACGACCCTGAAGTGCTTAGGCAATGATATCTGATTTGCTATCTCAACGTCAACCTGTCTGAGAAACATCTCAAGCTTCTCTGGAAGCAAATTGAATGGAACTCTTCTGAATGACTTCAGAAGACCACGCTGTCCACTGAGCTCACCCAGAAAGAATAGCCCAAGGAAGAGGTATTACCTCCACAATTCTCAGAGTTTGCCAACATCTTCCACAAACCCCCTGATGGACAACTCCCTTCCTCTCGGCCATTTGACCATACAATTGAGCTAGACAAGGACTTTGTCCCCAAGCGCACTAAAGCCTATCCACTCAACCCTAAAGAGATGGAGGTGTGTAAGGTGTTTATTGATGAACATCTCAAGGACAGGAAGATCTGCTCTTCCAAATCCTCACAGGCCAGTCCATTCTTCTTCATCCCTAAAAAGGATGGCACCCTTCGCCCCTGCCAGGACTACCAATATCTCAACTCCCACACTGTCACAAATGCTTACCCCCTCCCCCTCATCTCTGATCTGATGGATAAGCTCAAAGGATCCTCTGTCTTTACCAAGATGGATATCCGGTGGGAATACAACAATGTCCTCATTATGGAAGCCGACTGATGGAAAGCCGTATTCATCACCATATTTGGTCTCTTTGAGCCCAATGTCATGTTCTTCGGAATGTGCAACTCCCCTCCCACCTTCCAGGCCCTCATGAACCACATCTTTGGCGATTACATTGCCAAGGGATGGCTGGTTATCTATATGGACAACCTCTGGATCCACTCTTGCAATCTTGCCACTGATGAGGCTCACACTAAACTGGTTCTAGAGCAACTCTAGGAGCATGGATTAGGGCTGAAGCTTTCCAAGTGTTTCTTTGGTGTCCACAAGATGGAATACCTCAGGATGATTATTCATGAGGGAGAAGTTGCTATGGACCCAGTCAAACTGGCTGCCATTTGTGATTGGGCTCCTCCACTCAATGTCAAAGTAGTACGCTTGTTCCTGGGCTTCTGCAACTTCTATTGCAAGTTCATTCCAGACTTTGTGACCATTGCCCGCCCTCTCAATGCTCTTACTGGCAAGAATGTTGTGTGGGAGTGGGGCTTGTTTCAGAAGACCGCCTTCTGCTGCCTCCAGAAATGTTTCCTCTGGAAGCCCATCCTCTGCTTCCCTGATATCCAGCAACCCTTCTTTGTCATGATGGACACTTCCCTCCTTGTGGCCAGAGCTGTCCTCATGCAAAAAGACTCCAATGGCGACCTTCACCTGTGTGCCTACTACTCTCACACCTTTGGTTCTGTGGAGCAGAACTGCGACATCTATGATCACAAGCTTCTCGCCATGATCCTGGCCCTTGAGGAGTGGTGACACTACCTCACTGGTACTTACCATCCAGTAACGATTCTTACTGACCACAAGAATCTTACCTACTTCAAAGCCTCCCATAAGCTCTCCCAATGACAGGCCTATTGGATGCTCTTCATCCAGGACTTTGACCTCTGTTGGGACTATCATCCTGGCTTACAGATGGGTCCTGCAGATGCACTCTCACATATGACCGAGGTGGATACCACCTTGGACAACACAGAAGTAACACTGCTACCCCCTGATGCCTTCGTCCGCACACTTGACACCAAACTGGCTGACAAGATTGTGGACTCCATCCCTTCTGACCTCCTGGTCATCAATGCCCTCGCTGCCCTAGCCTCAGAAGCCCCATTCCTCCCCTGCACCAACAAGGCTGACTGGACATTCTTGAATGGCTGCCTTTACTTCAAGGGCTGCCTCTATGTCCCTGAACCCACTCATCATGATTGGGTTTCTTCTCTCCATGTCTCCCCCACCAGAGGCCACGAGGGATACTTCCGCACAGTCCACTGTATTCAACATGACTACTGGTGGCCAGGCCTCACCTTGTTCCTTTGCCAGTTTATTGCTGGCTGCACTGTTTGCCAATCACACAAGGCAAACACACACCCCACTGTTCCTGGCCTCACCCCCCTCCCAGTTGCTGCCACCCACCCCTTCCAGAACCTTTCCATTGACCTCATCACAGATCTCCTGGTTTCCAACAGCTTTGGCTCTGTCATGGTTGTGGTAGACCATGGTCTTACAAAGGGGGTAATTTTCTCCCTTGCCACAAAATGATTGACGCCGCTGGCATTGCATCTCTTTTCTTTGAACATGTCTTTCCCTGATTCAGCCTCCATGACAAACTCATCTCAGACCATGGTCCACAATTTGCCTCTGCCTTCACTCGCGAACTTTCTCGTCTCCTGCAATACAACCTCACCCTCTCCACTGCCTACCACCCACAGACAGATGGAGAAACTGAATGCGTAAACC
>JBBPOF010001060.1:0-13261 GCA_038091315.1 Porphyrellus cyaneotinctus | reverse complement strand
GATTGTTTGTCTTGTTCCCCATGGTCCAGAGTCTGGCATATGGGGTTCATCAGTTAGATAATTCCGATCCACCATGATCCAACGATAGGTATTACTTACCTTCATGTCAGATAAACTGTTGATGGTAATTTTCCCTCCAGCTCCACCAACTGCGATGTACCGATCATCTGGAGAGATCGCGATTGAACGTATGTCCTGAGAGTGTTGGATGTGACTGAGCTCAACGCGAGACAACACGCCACAAAACGTGACAGTACGCTCTGTAGCGTGTGCGACAAATCCCCCGTGCTTCGGCAGGGCAATGCACGAGATGCGTTGATCGGGAACTGACCACTCGGTGACCTCTAGCCCCGAGGTAACATCAATCTGCTTGATTTTACCGTCAACGGATTTGATGAACAGGTGTTGGTTTGACCAGACGAGACCACGGTTGTACCATGGGAAGACTCCTACAGGTATGTTCATGAGCAAGCGACCATCGTTTCCGTCCCAGACTTGGATGGATTTTTCCGTGGCCGTGGCGATTCGATCGTCCTGCGGTGCATACTTCCCTGCCATGACCCGAGCCTCATGATGTAGACTTTGTACCTGTTTGCCATCTTGGAAGTCCCAGACAAAGGCTTTGTGGTTGTCTGACACAGACACGAGACGAGACGAGTTGTGCGAGAAATCAACGCCGTTGATCTCGTAGGAATCCTCGGAGTCGGTGTGCTCAAAGACCTGTTTATGTGTGTTTGCATCCCACACAACGACTGAGCCAGAGGTTGTCCCCGCAGCGATCCATCGGCCGTTCTTTGACGTTGCGAGACACAGGACCACCCGAGCTTCCACATGCATAGCTGCCACGTGTTGACCGTCCTCCATTCGCCAAACTTGAACCCCATTGTCCCCACCGTTCAAGAGATATTTGCCGTTCGGAGTGAATGTCATTGCGTATATGTAGTCACTGCGACCGACATCGATTTCAACTGGTGGGTCACGGCGTTCAGCTGTCCTCCATCGTTCAGTATCGATATGTGACCCGTCTAATCCATGGACCATACACACCAGCCATTGTCAAAGACCTGCTCGACGACACAATCTGGCAGGGAACTGGAGGAAGAGAACAAACGTACGTTGTCTATATAGACGCCTGCACGTGGTTCTTCATGCATCATGTTGTATACATGGTACATCTTCCGCTTTCGGCGTATTCTGACTCGAGGGTCTACGCTTCCCTCCACTTTGCATTGCAAGCCTCCTTTCTGGTACTACTAGATTTCTCATCGAAACCGTCCACCTGACAAAGCACAACGCTCCTCGGGCATCGCGTGTAACCATCTTTGTGGACCTGCCTGGCAAACACGAAGGGTTAATGACAAGTCCAGTCAACCCGGGGGGGTACGCTCTGCGTACAGGAACATAATATTTGATGAAGAATGTGTAGCTGTTCCGGACGATGACCTGCATGCGCACGCATTTGCTAAGCACTCCCTGAAGCCGTAGGCGCATATAGTGACTGTGTCCGCATCCAGGACGGTCTGCACCTCGTACCTGGCACGATGAGACGCACGCGAGGGTGTATTGCTGGACATTACACTGCGTAGTCGAGCAGCAGCAAACACTACCATCTGCGCCAACTTCTTTACTTTGTGATTGCCGACAACCCGGGTCAATGGAGAAATCATTCCAACATCCTCTCAGAAGAACGACGACTTTCCGTTATGAGCGCGATACTGGATATCCTCGCGATGTCGTTTGGCATTCGCGGTCCTGTCTGTACTTGTAAGATCCCGACGATCAAGCCCGTGATGAGACGAGATTCACCGGCACCCATGGAACGATCGCGCATACGTGAAGGTGTCGAGTAAGTATCGGAATGCGATACATCATCCGACAGTACCTGAAGAAATTTGTGTTGTGATTTGTTTGTACTTTTCCGAGTGTTTCCATCAACATCGTGGTTGTCTTGTTTAACAACGTCCATGATAACAGGTCTCCTCGAGTCGGGCGAGAATTCGACGCCTTGGATGGCATCGGAATCTACCCTGGACTCGAAGACTTGTTCGTATGTCCAAGTCCCCAGTGGTCCGCACGAACCATCTGCTCTCTCTAATTTCGCGATCCGTTATCGCCCAAGGTATATTCCCCATTCCCTGTCAACGTCACCGCCTATGTGTTGGCGTTGATTTCTATGTCATGGGTATTCAGCTGTGACGATCAGTTGATCAGTGTTAGCGCGCACCCCATCTAATGAGCACACACAAGCCATTGTGAACGACTCACCCACTAGTAACGACACGATCGTGTTGGTACTTGCAAGATCGCGATCATCGTTCCAGACTATGCATGTCTCGCCAACGATCGCCAGGGTCGAAGAGGGGCGGGTCACGATGGTAGTACATGATGAATGGACTGGCCAGGTACGAAGGTTTTACTTTCAACTTCAAGGATGCAGAAAAGTCGTCGAGCAAACGAGAGCAACTTAGAAATCGGATAGGTTTGTCATGCTAGTCTCGACTGAGTATCATCTATTAGTGAGTAGTAGATCGTGAAGTCGGGCGGCATACACCTGCGTCTCTATACATCGGAATGCGAACGAGTGCATCGACCAAGGACTATTTGCGTTATGAAGTAGTGGTACTCCAGTACAATCAAATGGATATACATCTCTCGCATCTCTCGCATCGAATCACACGAATCATGATCCATCACTCATGAACATGACCAATACATGAACCAAAACACGACATCCATGCAGGCATCGTAAGTAGGATAGCAGGTCTTCCGGAACCTGGGTGGTGCTACCTCTTCACCGTGAGTTCAACAATGCCAGTCGAAGTAAAGTACGGCGCACCGTTACATTGACGATCTGGTCTGGGAGTTCAGTAGCATCGTTCGTTTTCATCTAGTAAGGCGTGAGCTGTCATAATACTGGTTGACTATCACCAGGACGAACCGGGCTCGTTTCACTTGCAGCGCCTTGCCGACTGTGGGGGCCGTCCTGGAATGCATCCTTGTTCGGATCAAATGCCAAGACAACCTTGGGGGCCTGCTGTGGCTGTCAGTCGATTAGCCACCATGACCATTGTCAGGGATTGACACGAAAAGACACACCTGGCCAGCTTCATGGCCAGCTGCAGCACCTTGTTCGCCGTGGGGAGCGTCTTTGTTCGGTTGAGTGGTCATGGCGGCTTTATTCTGTGATTTAGACAGGAATATGTGGCGAGTGACCGCGGAGAGCACCGTTGCTTGATCATCTTTTGGTTCACGTTTTGGTTTAGGAACGTACGTTCCAACGACTCGCTGGGTGAATTTTTGGACATCAACCTACGTTCATTTATCAAGGACGAGTGCTTACCCGCTGACGTTTCCCTGCAGCATACGTCGAGGGTCCTTCATTCATAATATTCACGACTGGTGCTGGCTGGGAATGAGATCGAACATCAGATGGGCCGGGATGAGGCAACTGTCTAGAAGTGCAATCGGGTTCATCCGATGTCGCGCCAGCGTTGCCCTTCTTCATCTTCCCCTGTAGCCACTGTTTAACCTTCGACGAGCGCTGTGATGATTTGGTAATCTGTGCTGGCTTCCCAGAAAGCGAATCTGAAGGCGGACATAGTGGTATAGAACGGGAAGGGCCTGCCTGCGGTACCTTGATCTCGGAAGCACATGCAGAGGATGTAATGGAAGGTGGCTGCAGCAGTGTCAATACGGAAGCAAGTGGGTGCTGCAATCACCAACCTCGTAGTTAAATTGAGGAGTGGGTTCGTTTGATGGCAACTCGACCTACGAGTTTGTGAGAACCCACTTCGGAAGTGGAACGTACGAATACATACATCGAGAAGATCGCTTCCGACATCATCACCGCCAGACACCTAACATGTCAAGGTTGATAACGGGATAAGATTTGGCGGTAAGTTGTTCGAATATGCTGTCACACACCCCAAGCACATCACTATTCCCCTCATCACTATCGGTCACGGACTCAGGTGAATCAGATTCTTTCTGAATGACGGACAGAACGGAGTCAGCGCAACACATTCAATGACAGGATAGTGTCCATACCCGTGGTTCTTGTGGTGCCCGATCGAGTATAGATGCCTAGCATGGTAGTTCGTCGGTCAACTTAGTCCACACTATGATCGAACAATACACAGGACTTGCCTTGATGCGGGATACAGCAGTGATGGTGATTCTCCCCTTATATCCGCCAATTGCAATCAACCGGTCGTTTGGAGAGAACGCGATTGAACGGATGTCGTCAAAGTATTGGATGGAACCCAGTCGGGAATGTGATGACGTATCCCAGAGAGCAAGAGTACGGTCTGTGGTGTGTGCGATAAATTCCTCGTGGCTTGGCAGGACAATGCAGGAGGTAGTCATATACTCAGGAACTGGCCATTCAGAGACCTGTAACCCAGAGGTAGCATCAATTTCCGTGATTTTATTGTCGACGGACTTGACGAACAGGTGTTGATTCGACCAGACAAGGCCACGGTTGTAACCCACGATGACTTCTATGGGTATGTCAACGAGCAAGCGCCCATTGTTGCTGTCCCAGACTTGGACAGAGATCTCCGTGCCAGTTGCGATGCGGTCGCCCTGTGGTGAATATTTCGCTACCCAGACCGGGTGCGAGTGTTGTAGTGTTTGTACCTGTTTTCTGGCTTCAAAGTCCCAGATGATGGCTCTGCAGTTGTCTGAAACGGACACGAGACGAGATGACCCGGGCGAGAAATCAATGCCATTGATGTCATCATCATCTTCCCTGTCCTTGAAGACTTGTTTGTGTGTGTGCGCGTCCCACACATGGACCCAGCCGTAGACTGTGCTAGCAGCAATCCATTGGCCGTCCCTCGACGCTGCGATACACCGGGCATACTTGGCTTTCATCTTCGCCATTCGTTTTCCGTCTTCCACTCGCCACAATACAACCCCCTTGTCTCCAGCACTCAAGAGATGTTTGCCATCTGTTGTAAATGTCACCGCTCGTAACTCGTAACCGATGTTGATTTCAACTGGTGGTTCAGCTTCAGCTATGCAATGTTCAGTGTTAACGCATGCTCCATCTAATTCGTACGCACCAGCCATTGCGAAGAGCGTGTTCGGTGGTGCGGTTTTGCTATGAACTGGAGGAAGGGAACAAATGCATCATGATGTTGTACACATGTTGGGAGATAGGCGCCTGCACGTGCTCCGTCACAGAGCATCACATGATATAATCTTGGGCATTCGGAACGGAGGCACAGTGAGGGTCATATGCCCAGTCTTGTCTATGCTTCCTATGTTTATGTAGCCCTGCTTTGCAGAACGAGAATGATCCCTTGCAACAGGTAAGCTACTTCGTCTTACGGTGAGTGTGGAACAGTACTGCTCTTCCCGAAATCGTCTTCTTCATTGTTGCGGGCTCTCGTTTCCTCCACGCAAAGCCAACACCACCAAACACCATTCACAACACAGCTGCCACAATGTAGATGTATGCTACTGGGACCCTTCTGAAGAAGGCACGTGGTTGATGTCCACATAGCAGTGTCTAATACATCTCGCATTGAATCACACAAATCATGATCCATCACTCATGAACATGACCAATACATGAACCAAAACACGACATCCATGCAGGCATCGTAAGTAGGATAGCAGGTCTTCCAGAACCTGGATGATGCTACCTCTTCACCGTGAGTTCAACAACGCCAGCCGAAGTAAAGTATCTATAACCGAGAAAACAAACACGCTGTGCGCGTTTGTCGCGTTTGTGAGGTCTGCTCGGAAAACCCCGGGTCGACTCACGTGACTCGATGGAAGCGTACATGTGTGGTGCAACCAAGGGCAGAGAGGAACCCAGAGACTCCTGGAGGGGCGGAAAGGGGTGCTGCAGTGTGCACGAACGACATACAGCCACCCCTGAGCGAGTGGTCGGGAGGTGGTGGTGGTGTGCTAGGGCTGGTGAGAGTCATTTCGCTCGTGAAAGACTCATAGCACTGTAAAAGACATACCATTTTTGTTGTTGTTTTTTTTGGCATAATATGCTATTCGTCGTTGTTACACATGAGTGCATGGGAGCATGGTCCCCAGGCTGACTTCCAGGTAGTGACTCCGAGTTGGATACTGAGCGAATGAAGCAGCCGACCACTTTGTTCATGGCATGCACAACTCAAATGGGGCATGTTACGGGAGGGGACAGGGTTGTCCAACAAACGAAAAACAAACAAAACAAACAGTTTGTTTTTCAGTTATAGATACTTATCTCACTTCACACCGCCAATTTTCCACTTTACAACACTTTACAGCTATATTCCGGTGTTTTCCTCATGGAAACCACCCCATTCTCGTGTGTTTCTTGTGTACGAGATCGCACATGGCTCCACACCATCAGAAAGCAGGGCCAGGCTTGTTCTGCTCATGGCCCTGTTCACAACTTGGTCGACTTTCCTGCAGGGCCACTCCTGGCCTGTGCCCAACCTCAACACCTTCCTAATTTGGGTGACTCAGGTAAGCCACGCTGGATGTGATGCTGGTCGCCTCATGCTCACCTCACTCAGCCCATCAGATGCAGCACCACTTTGAATGGATCTGTGGGTCGAGTCCAAGTTTTGACCTGGTCATGCAAGGTAATACCTCCCTTTCCATGACTCTTCGTGTCACTGGTGACTGATCAAAATCGTGCCAGGCATCATGATGTTGAACTTGAAGCCAATGTCCAAACAAGTCCCACATCCCCCTGCATGGGTGCATGCAAGACGTCTCCGATGAGGAACTTGAGCAACAAAAAACTATCTGAACATAAATGGTGGGTCAGATGTTCATGACACTTGGATTATTTTCATCCCCGCCGCTCTTCAGGCTAGCTGATCTCACTCGAGTCTCCCTCCATCCCCACTGGCAGTGCAGGTGAGCTACACCACCATCTTGGCCTCCTCGGCCATGACTCGGAGGTTGAGAATGTGAAAATGAGGAATTACAGGTGGTTTATCACTCCATCAAAAGGTTCGTAGTCATTTGAGAGCACAGTAGTCTCCCTCAAACTCACACAGACATTTTAACCTAATGCAGCTCCCATTTTCGATGCTTTCCCTTGTGCTCCACAGAGGCCATGCCACCACCACCACCACCACGCCGTGACCACCACATACTGTGATGGCACGGTGGCACCATCAGCATCAAGATGGCAGCAGCAGCAGCGATGACGACAATGTGGTGTCGTCACTACCACCATCACTGCCACCAATGACGACAATGCGTCCATCGTCGTCATTACCTGCTCATTCTCTCACCTCATCCGCATCATGCTGAGCCCGAACACTTGTCCCCCCACCTCAATCACATCGTTTTGAGTGCAACTCGAATGACTCATCCCCCACTCCAAACGCGTCATTTCGAGTGTATCCGCTCCCCTCCCACCCCTCCGTTGTGTTGTTTCAAGCATCACTGCTCATCAGCCTGATCGCTCACTGCTCTCCCCCTCCACATCGTTTTGAGAGCCACTGCTCGTCCCCCACCTCCAACACATTGTGTTGAGCATGGTTGCTTGTCCACAACCTTCGCCATGTCGTTTTGATCCCTCCCCTCCCCCTTCGTGTGCAACCGCTCGCCCCCTACCTCCAACAGGTCGTTTTAAATGCCACTGCTCGTCTTCCCCCTCCAATGGATGTTGTTGACCCCGGTTGCTTGTCTACTGCCTCACTGCGTCATTTGAGCACGACTGCTCGTTCCCTTCCCTCTTTGTGTCATTTTTAGCACAACTGCTTGTCCCCCATGCCTCACCATGTCATTCGAGCACGACTGCTCATTCCCTTCCCTCTTTGTGTCGTTTTGAGCGCAACCACTCGTCCCTCACGTACAACACATTGTTGCGAGCCTGTCTGCTTGCCTCCTCCCATCCTTGTCATATTGAGCGCAACCACTCATCCCCCACGTCGATCACATCATTTCGAGTGCAACCACTCGTTCCCCATCCCCTCCATATTGTTTTGAGTGCAACTGTTCGTCCCCCACCTCCAATGTGTTGTTTCAAGCCCAAACGGTCGTCCTCCCACCACAACCACATTGCTTCGGGAGCAACCACTTGTCTCCCACCTCCAATGGGTCATGTGGACCCGACCACTCATTCCACTCCCCCTCCATGTCATTTCGAGTGCCCCTGCTCATCCCACCTCCGATGCATTGTGTCGAGCCTGATTGCTCATCTCCCACCTTCACTGTGTCATTCAGAGCCCAACCCTCACCCCACCCCAGGCTCCAACACGTTTCGAGCCTGAGCACTCATCCTCCCACCTCAGCCACCTCATCTCAAGTGCAGCCACTCGTCTCCCACGTCCACTGCGTCATTTTGAGCATATCTGCTCGCTCCCCTCCCCCTCCATGTTGTTTCGAGTGCCACCACTCGTCTCCCTCCTCTAATATGCCATTTCAAGCACAACTGCTTGTCCCCCACCTCCATCGCGTTGTTTCGAACCTGACCACTCACTCCCCTCCCCCTCTGTGTTGTTTTGAGCACCACTGCTCGTCCCCCACCTGGGCCACCTCCAACACGTTGTGTCAAGCCCAATCGCTCGTATACTGGCACCGTGCATTCAAGGTAGGTGAAATTTCTATCCTGTTGTCGGTGCCACTCATACGTTTGCAGGTGCAGTGTCATTATCTTTGCTCCTTTGTGTCTGCTCGACGTCCCCCCCTCTCTTTCAACATTGTTTACCTCGGGATGGCTGCACAACAACTTCGGATGATCCCCAGCAGGCTGACCATGAGGTTCGGCACCTCTGCATGCAAACAGTCGCTGAGCATGGAATTGTGATGTCATCATCATCCGAAGGACATCTCAGGAGCCCCCTATCCACATCCACACCTTGTCTTCACTTGTGCACAACATGGGCATGAAGGGGTTGTGGAAGGTAAGCCCTCACCAAGTGCCAGACGTGATGTCAGCTAAACATGAACGTGATGTAGGTCTTGTCCATGATGGCTCAAAAACGATCACTTTTGGAGATTTCAGCCAATGAAGCCTTCTGGCACGAAGAACAACATGGCAGCCTGTTGAAAATTGGTGTTGATGCAAGGTACAGTTCTACGACATGTCGGAGTCATCAGTGATAACACTGATATTCTTTTTTCAGCACGTGGATGCACTCTGTCTGTCCTGTCTTTCGACACAACCATGCAGGCACAGGACCAAATCCTGAGCTTCACACACTTTTTTTCGTCTTGCTGCTCTTCTCGTGATTCCTGTGCATGTGGTCTTTGTGTTCAATGGTCCTGGATGACCACCTGTAAAGCAGGGGAAGTGGAATTGGGGACAATCCCACTGGTTGACCCTGGGCTTCCAGTCCTTGCTGGATGCATTCGGATTCAGACACTATGAGGTATGAACAGCAGCCTG
Organism: Porphyrellus cyaneotinctus; assembly: GCA_038091315.1. NCBI lineage: Eukaryota > Fungi > Basidiomycota > Agaricomycetes > Boletales > Boletaceae > Porphyrellus > Porphyrellus cyaneotinctus. The sequence goes on along the minus strand of JBBPOF010001060.1, from coordinate 3,903 downwards.
ACTCAGAGGTACTTCCAGCCCATGACACCAGACTGACGTGCTTGTCAGGCCCCCGGTGAGGCAGAAGCTGAGTTGGCTGCACTGAGCCAGTGTGGGCTTGTTGACATTGTGTTGATGAGTGACAACGATGCACTCATCTTTGGTGCTGAATGTGTTGCTCGCTGCCCGGACAGTCCTCGACATTTCAACAACATCGAAATATACAACACATCCTTGCTGGCCGGCTACTTGGGGCTCACGCGTGCAGAGCTTGTCTTGGTTGCCCTTCTCAGTGGTGGTGACTATGATGTACGTGTTCTTGGCTGTGGGTGCAGGTCGTTCTACTAACTGGAGCACATGTTCGACGAAGGATGATGTCCCTGGCTGCGGTGTGACGGTCGCCCGTGGTTTGGCCAATTACAAACTTGGAGGAGCTCTCTTTGATGCTGCATCGACAAAGCAAGGTCCAGCCCTTACGTGCTTTCTCACTCACTGGCAAAACAACCTCTGTGACATGCTCAAAAACGATCCCGAGGAATTTCTGGGACGAAAGTACAGCAAACTTGCTGACTCAATCGGGGATTCGTTCCCTGACTGCAATGTGCTCCAATACTACACTGAGCCCTTGACATCCTTCTCTGCCCATGATATGTCTGTGGGCCTGCCAGTGGCGAACTTCGGTGGGCATCATGGTTGGTTCCAACAGTATGTTGAATCCCATCAGCCATGTCTTGGAGCACTTGCAGTCTTTTGTACACAGCATTTTGGCTGGCGAAATGAGGGCCTTGTGTCCAAGATGCACTCCACCATCTGGGAAGGTGCAAGTATCTGATTGCTATGTGGGGTGAGTTGGTCTACATGTGCTGGTTCAGTCTGGCCTGATGTGCTGCCATGGACTATGGATGCCAGCTTCCAAAACAGATGTCTGACCAGGCTACCTGCACACCTATGTTCAAGTTCTTGCATCACAGGGTGATTGATAAGTCGGGCTCGGGCTCGAGGCTTGCTGTTTTCACTGTTTGGTACTATGGAAAACAATTTGCAAATGTGGTCTGCAGCACCAACCCTGAGTTGCGGTTGAATCACAGGGACTTGGATGAGGATCAGGTGTCAATCCACTTGACGCTTCCTGCTCGCATTGTCGAGCATGCATTCCCAGATGAGGCTCAGCGCTTCAAGCTCACGATGGTATCCGGAAATCTGGCCTCAAGTCAGGCTGCTGCCTCAGGCTTGGACCAGGAGAATCACGATGGGAGCTCAGATTCGGAGGTTGAGGTGATAGGTTAATTCTCGGTGTACATACTACATTTCAGGCTGCCACTGCTGCTGTAAGAGTACAACATGGTCGATTCAACATGTTGCGGATGGGGATGACATGAATCAATGTGACCAGATCAGTGGTGACCATAAAATCGTCCTGGGAAGTGGTACATGGTATTGCTTGTACCTCATCCTCCATCTACATGCTGTCAACCAACCCAGCCAAGCCCCCACTACCACCACCATGGGACGGGCAGGAGGGACTGTGAAGAAGGCATCACAGCCTCTCAAATCCCCCAGAAAACCTCACCGGCAGCGGCCACCTGCAACCTTGAAATCTCTGAGGGTCATGGAACAGCTGAAGGAGGCGGGGAAGGATGCTCACCTGAAAGCAAAGAACACCAAGAAGTGCTACATAGGACACGTGAAATGGGGATGTGAGTGGCTTGCACAACATTTCTCAACCACCGAAAGCAGCATGGGGGAGGAACACAAGCAGACCCCTGACAACATAGAAGATCCATTCACCGACCCGTTGTTCCCCCACGCGTTTGATCGGATGCCAAACAGGTGCTCGGACAAGGCCCTTGCACTCTTCTTGACCTACAAGGGCTTCCATCTGAATCTCAGCAAGGGCACGATTGAGGGTGTCTGTGCCGCTTTCAAAGACCTGTGGGATAGTGTGTATGTGGCAAAACTCCACTTCTTGGCATCTGTGAACTCACTTACTGGGATCACTCCAGTGACTGTGACCAGTACTGCGGACAATGGCGGTTCGACCAAATCACCCAGCAGTGGGAGGGAAACCCAGCCGAATCGGCCGAAGTTGATGACACCATGAGTTCCCTGAAACATAAGGTCAGCTCTGAGGACGGTGACCGGAGACACTCCCTGCCGATGTCCAAAGACTTTATGGACAGAATCTCGGCCTGGTCAATGATGACATGCCCCCGGCTGAATGACGCACTCCACGTGATGCGACAAATTCTAGTCGGCGTGCCTATCACTGATGTCAGCTCACAAATGGACATGGACATGGCAGACCGTGCACTCATCACACGCCACCTGGAACAGATCGCATTCGATGCGACAGCATGGACCCTGTGGACAAGGTAGGTGAGAGGTTTCGCTCACACTGCAGGTGGCCCCAATCAGTGTGCTCATACACACCATAGATGCTTTGAGCTCGTGAAGTTGAAGCGACAACACATCATGATCTTGGACGCCATCACCATCAACCACGTACTGAAGAAGTACTTGGCAGGCGAGACCTTGGTTTTGAGCAACCTATCAGTGTCCTTCGACATCCACCTCAGGAACCAAAAAGGATGGCAGAGGAAGGTTGACAAGGGGCAGACCGAGGCCGACACTACCAGAGGTACACATGATGTGACTGACAGCTGGGAGCGTATGGAAACTGATTGAGTGATCGTGATGTCGGGCAACCGGTACATGATCTTTCCACAGCCCAACTTGCCTGGATCCAATTGTTTTGTCTGGCTGTTGGTCTGGATGAAGTGGCTGGAGGTATTCCACTATGAGCAGTTGATGCAGGACGATGACTACATGTTCCCAGCGATGGGTGCAAATGGCGTGGTCCAGCCTCGAGAACAGCTCTCCCACAATACAGTCCAGAAGTGGATCAACGAGGCAACATTGGATGCAGACATCCCTGGTTCATTCTCCACCCACTGCTTTCGGTGAGGCGCAGCACAATACCGCTTCATGTATGCATCTGTTGGTGAGCGCTGGCCTTTGGCCAGGGTCCGTTGGTGGGGTGGGTGGGCTGAACAAGAGCACGTGGGTCAACACTCAGCTTGTCTTTGTGGCATGGGTGACCCAGCTGACTTTCATTTGCCATTTGCAGCGCGACACGTTGATTCAGTACCTTCTCGACGAGCTGCACAGCTATGAGACCGACTATAGTGATGCATTGGCCCCGATCACACAGAGCGCAAACCAGTCCCTTATGGGAGAGGGATCGCTTGTTCAGCCCATCTCGACTGAGGAGATGCATTCAGTCCATAACTCAGTTGTGACTGATGTTCGCTGTCTGAGGGCCAACATGGACTGTGTCACTGGTGCCCTCCATGAACTCGCCAATGTCATCCTCCAGTCCCAAAGGCACATGCTGGGAAGCCGCCCCACAAACCATGACATCAAGGCCCTGCCGAGTTCTGCACCGCTCACCATCAGGATTCCGCCTCGCATCTCCCGGGGGGTCCACTCCACCGAGTCTACTACCAGCACAGTCCCATCCATTGCACGGCGAGCGGCAACAAGGTCATCCAAGGACCGCCCACCGGCGGAAAGCCCTGGTTGAACAAGTGACCTTGGGCTTGATGCACCAGCGCCATCACGCCATGCCAGTGGACAGCACGGCACGTGTCGACGCTCCTCGCAATTGATCCCAAAGGCCGGTCTTGTCATCCCGGACATCCCCATCCTCTGCACTGATGGGACCCGTCGTCCCAAGAAGGACTCCTGGCGAGACATCATGAAGCACTGGGTCAGTGGGGACCCAGAACTCAGCCTCGACACCCCACTGAGCCAGTGGCCCCCCACCTGGATCCAGGGCAACAACCGCATCTTTGCGGTCAAATATTATGAGCGCTCAGTCATCGCGCTCGAGTTCGTCAACACGTGAGTCACCAGCTGTCATCC
>JBBPOF010001059.1:0-13266 GCA_038091315.1 Porphyrellus cyaneotinctus | reverse complement strand
GTGAAAAAACCCTTTCAATGACATTGCTGTCTTAAAATAACCATATCTCTGCCAATACTAGGTCAAATCACATGACTAAGGGACCGATTTGTAGCCAAGCATTTGTACTCTGTTTGGTCACCCTATAGCTAAGCGGAATTCCCAGGGGTGTTTGTGGTGCGCTTCACGCACTGCATTAGGGTTAAACATTGGAAGGGTTTTTGGAGTCACTGTACATAACCCACCGAGAGCGCGCATAGGCTCAAACGAGCCTTTCCGCCTGTCGGTCGCTGATCCGCTCGTCGCCCAACTGCAGTTGATAGCATTCTGTCGAGTTCCAGGGGTGAATTTCAAATAATGGGCGTGGCACGTCGTGTTGGGGAGCAGGATGGTTTCGATGGTGGGATTGTGGAGAACGTTGCCTGGGAAATAGTACACGTGGGCGACTTCAAAGTGTTTGAAGTCCTGGCCATGCCCAAAAGTGAATCACATTGGACGGCCATTCGAGGAAACAGAGCTCAAAGACGTCTGGGAGGACGCATCCACGAGACGTTAGACTGCAATGTGGGTCTCGCAGTTGAATTTGTGCAGGTAGGGTCGCGGTGCCGAGACAAGGCTGGAGAATTTGGGGTGTGCAAGGTAAAGAGAGGCGGTCTGTGCGGGGGCACGCCATGCTGTGTTGACATCGCGAGGGGCGATCAGTGAGGTGAGTGGCAAGAACGGGGTGAGGCAGCGCAGGACTTCTGGTAAAAAAGCGTCCATGCGTGAGCTCGATGTGTGTGTGACAGGGTCGTCATCCGATTGGGGGATCGAGGAGGAACTTTCGAGATGACTCGCCCATCGGTGACATCATCACTGACTCAAAGCATCAAATTACTTCGTGAGGCAATATAACGCTATGTTGAAGTCGACGCTAATGCTGTCGAGGTCGAGCAGATCAAGAAATGCGATCAATGTATTTGCCACGAAAGGGGGGTCGTAGAGGATACGCATGCCGCGTTCGGGTCCTTCTCTCTCTACTTCATCGGCAAAATATGAGTGGATCCAGACGAGCGTTCCCGTCCGCCCGTCGTTGATCCTCTCGTCACCATCCACGACCAACCATAAGCGTATCACCCCATCTCTATTCCAAAGCTTGACACCCCATAATGCAAGTCCTCGACACGTCATCCCAGTGCTTGTCCCTTCCTTCTCGGGCACCGGGATGGTGTCGATCTCGGGTGAGGGTACACCCAACAAGTTACTCCTATCACTGTAGTGTTTGTGGGGTGCTTCAAAGTCCTCTGGGAGCCCCGGCCACGCCAAAAAGTGAACCGCCTTGGATGGCCATTCGAGAATCCAAAGCTCGAATACGTCTGGGAGAACACATCCGCGAGTGATCAGGTTTGCGACATACGCTTCGCGGTCGAATTCGTGGAGGTAGGGCTTCAGTTCTGCAACGAGGCCGGGGAAATTGGGGTGGACGATCGCAGCAAGGTAGAGGTCGAGTAGGGCCTTGCGTGCGCGGTGGAGTGACGCAGTCTGAGCAAGAGTGCGCCATTTTTTGCTTACACAGCGTGCAGCAACGAGTGTAGTGAGTGGTAAGAATGGGATGAAGTAGCGCAAGAGTTCGGATGGGAGAGAATCCATTGGCGCTCGGGGTGGATATAGCTCGTTCTGTGTGATTCACTCGCTCGTTTGGAATCAAAAGATCAGAAGTAATTGTATAAGCGTGTCTGGTTGGGCGAAACCCGCAGGATTTCCGACTCGAAACTAGGCCCTATCCTGAATGGGTGAAAGCGAGCTGTGAGGGGGGCTGGGCCCTCGCAGTCAACTCGACCAGAGAATGAAACAGGTGTTCGGGCGACAAGCGTCGAGTGCCAAGATCAATGGTCTGTGGCTGTTGGTCTCTGCGAGAGGGAGTGGTGGGTGGGTGACGAAAGAAAACCGCAACTCTGCTCCGAGTCGAGCTGAAAACGAGGTGGCAGGAAGCAAAGAAAACCTCACGCAGACCCTTCGTGCCTCCGCTTACGTAGGATACCATATGTATCGTCATCGCGACGAGACTCACGACCACTCGATCTCGTGAATGGACGCCCTCCCACCAGAACTCCTACGCTATCTCATCCCATTCTTGCCACTCACCTCATTGATCGCCGCGCGTGGTGTAAGCACAAAATGGCGTACTCTCGCACTAACCGCGTCTCTCTACCACGCTCGTAAAATCCTGCTCGACCTCTACCTCGCTGCCATCATCCATCCAAATTTCCCCAGCATCGTCGCAGGACTGAAGCCTCACCTCCAAGAATTCGATCGTGAGGCGTATATTACAGACCTGACATCCCGCGGATGCGTCCTCCCAGACCTATTCGAACTTTGGATCCTCGAGTGGCCATCCAAGGCGATTCATTTCTGGTCATGGCCGGGGCTCGAAAGGAGATCCCCCGTGTACCACGAGCACTATCATTGCGAAATAAATGTGCTGACGGAAACTTCACCTACCATCGATACCATCCCTGTGCCGAAGAAGGACGTGGTGAGTGTGGGAAGTCGGACGTGCCGGAGTCTCGCATTATGGAAGGAAATCGGGGCTCATGAGGTAGCTCAGTTATGGTTGGTCGTGGATGAAAACGAGCGGGTCAACGACAGACGTGCAGGAAGGCTCCTTTGGACTTGCACAGATTTTCTCGGTGATGATGATTCTGATGACATCAAGAAAATTCTCCGCTGTACCCCTTTCGGGTCACCCACGGACTTCAACTTAATCGCCTTTCTCAACATGCTTGATGTCTCTCGCGAAGAGGTGGAAGGCGTGTTGGATAGATTGTATGACGAGGGTATTCACCCGAATGACGTTGAATCGAAGTGACCGTGATGCAATCCTTATACTCTTTGGTCTCCTCGTACACACAATGCATCGACCGGTGACGAGTTCAGCTTCGCGACCGTACATAGAATTGATGGGTTGTCTCGACGGGTCCTTGTGTTGGCCAACTTCACTTCGTCGGAGTCTTCACCTGGCACTGTTGGAACATGCGACTCCCAAACTCTGCGACGATGGGCACACTGCGTGAGCACACGATGACGATGACGACCGTCCTTCCAGAAAGATCGACATTGTGCAGGAGGAGGCCTCGTGTTAAAATGCCACATCTTGGATTCCTATGGCGCACCTAGTCCGTCGTTGGCGTTGCAGTGTCGTTCTCGCATGCTCCGAACCATAGCCAGGCGATGGTCAGGACAATTGTGCGATGTCTGAGGTCATGAGAAGCATGAAGGGAGCAATAAATGATATTCCGTGCAAAACACCTGCGTGCTGGTATCCTGTTCCAAGCGTTCCAAGCGTACACGTACATAACTGCCGGGATTACACAGTGTAGTATACCATATGGTATCGAATCACAAGAGTCAATGTGTTCCGTCCTTGGCACATGGCCTAAAGCACAACATCCATCCAGGCAACGCGAGCGAGACGATGAACTTTCCTGGTCGTTGCTGATCGACCATGAGTCCCAGTGTGCAAGTCAAAAAACAGAGCACGCGTACTGTTACACGGACGCTCCCAATTGTGGGTTCAGATCCCTCGTTTACCTGTTGTGACTATGCAAAGGAAAATGAGTTATTGCAATGTTATCATTGGAAAGACGCACTGGGCCTGCTTCCCCTGGATCTGTAACAACCCGTCTGCTCCGCGAAGAATCTTCCCTGGCATCCCGTCTGCTGTGGGAGGGATCGTCCTTTCGATTCATACTGTCTTGTCCGCTGCGGGAAGCATCCTTGGAAGTGTTCGACCGTGAATCCAAGTATGCACGTCAAATCAGAGTACGCATACCGTCACACGGATGCTTCTGATCGAGGGTTCAGATATGTCATTCGTTTCCCGCGACTATGCAATAGACCATGAGTCGTCGAGACAGCACTTACCACCACTAAAGAAGACGCACCGGTCCCATTGCCTCTGGACCCAGAGCAACTTGTTTGCTGCCGGAAACATCATTTGCGTCGGTGGCTCCTTGTCCGTGGTGGGGGGTATCTTCTGCTGGGCTTGTCGCACCACGTCCACCGTGGGTGGGGTCTCCTTTTGAATCTACGGCGCCATTTCCGCTCCGAGATACATCCTTGGAGGCGCCCTCATTCGAAGGGGCGGCATTGGTACCCAATTTGCGCCACAATGCCCGACCAGCGACTGTAAAGAAATTCGGACGATCGTCTTTTCGTCTCGCAAGCGATCTTGAGACAGATCGCTAGGATACTATGTCGGACTTGGTTTATTCATTCGTCTACGAAGTGCACTCACTCGCTCACGTCTACCCTCGGCCATCGTCGGAGGTCCCTCCATCGTTCGAGTTGGTGAATTGGGACGAAATCGAGAATTGGCAGGATCGGAGTGGTGTGCCTGTTCCTTTCCTTTCTTCTTGAGTGGTACCCACATTTTGAATCGCCTGGTGGCATTACCATTTTCCCCCGGTAGTGCCCTTGGAGAGGCAGCCACTGGCGCGACACCCGATTGTTGTGATACTGCACGGGATGAGTCGCGCGGCGGTCCCTCGTTGTGGGACGAGTGTACCGAGGATGGTGCCTCGAGCAGTGTCAATACAACAGCAAAAAGGACAATGCGATCACCGACCTCGTCGTAATCAAACTCACTTTGCGCGGGTTCACCGGACGGCAGCTCGACCTATGAGATGGTCAGAACTCGCCTGGAGAACAAAAAAAAAAAAACACATACGTTGAGGAGGTTGCTTGCATCGTCCTCACTCTGCTTGGATGCGACCGTACCAGCTTTACCATGTTCTTCCTGGAGGGCGTGCAGAATCGAGTGAGCGCGACGCATACAGTCACAAAGGTGAGTGGTTGTACCGTGTTGATATCAGGTTGTAGACTGCTGCCATGGCCACTTGACGAGGATGGTGCCTCGAAAAGTGTCAATACAAAAGCTTAAAGGGCGAGGTGATCACTGACCTCGTCGTAATCAAACCGACTTTGCGCGGGTTGACCGGACGGCAGTTTGCGCTGAGATGGTCAGAACTTGCCTCAAATATGGAAACAAACACATACATCGAGGTGGTCGTCGCTTGCATCGTCCTCGCTCCACTTGGACGCGACAGTACCGGCTTTACCAGGCTCTTCCTGGAGGGCGGGCAGAATCGAGTCAGTGCGACGCATACAGTCACAAAGGTGAGAGGTTGTACCGGTCTGGAGTTAGGTAGATTCTCGTTGTGGTCTCCCGATGACGAAGAGTACTCATCCTCATCTTGTTGCATTTGATCATGCGAGGATGGCTAACATACTTGAAAATTATTTCAATGGGCAAGGGTTAGACAATACGAGGAACTCGCATTGAGATGCATCAAACTTTGGAAAATGATTTTGCAGTCAGATCCACCGATGGCAATGAATCGGTCATCTGGAGAAAGTGCAATTGAGTGTATGCCTGCAGGGTATTCGATGAGACCAAGTTGAGTGCGCTTCGACAAGTCCCAGAATGTAACAGTGGAGTCGACATGGTATGCAAGGAATTCCTCATGCTTGGGTAGGGCAATGCATGCAAGGCCGTTACTCTGGGGAACTGTCAATTCTGACACCATTGATCCTGTGGTCACTTCAATCTGTTTAATTTTGTCATCGTTGGACAGGATAAGCAGGTGGTCATTGAACCAAAGGAGACCTGTGTAGTAAAAAGGAATTATTTCGACCAGGATATCGACAAGCAAGTTCCCATCGTTGCTGTCGTAGACCCGAACAGAACCATTATAAGTGGCTGTTGCAATTTTATCAATCCGCGGCGAGTATTTTGCTGCAATCAGCGGAGATTTGTGGTCGAATGTGAGTATTCGTTTGTGAGTCTTGATATCCAAGACATAGGCCGTGAAATTGTCGGCTGCCACGAGGAGTCGAGTCGAGTCGGGTGAGAAATCGACACGATGGATGATGTCAGAGGGAGCTTGGCTGTGCTCAAACACTTGTTTGTACGTGTTTGCATTCCGTACAAACACCTTGCCGAAGCACGTCCCGCCTGCGATGTATTTCCCGTCGCTCGACACGGCAAGGCACCGGACGTACTTCGCTTCCCATCTTGCGATTTGTTGACCGTCTTTCAGTTGCCATACCTTAACACCCTCTTTCCCACCGCTGACTAGCTGCTTGCCATTCGGTGAAAAAGCTACTGCATACGGCGTCTGTCCGTCTATGATCTTGGTGGGTAAATATTCTTGTTTCGTGGTCAGCATCGATCAGCTCATTATCTTTTTAGTACACACCGGTTTTTGTTGATGTGGCCATCTAGCAACGCAATGTAGCGGGGCAGTGATGGGTGTCAATGGTCGAGGTGAGGGTTCTTCGCATCGTTTGCGCGTTAACCTTAATAATATAGACCAGCACCCCATTGCCTCGTGTTTTCAGCGCTTGTGCCATGCGGATGACCACAAATTAGAGACAAGCGCCATCAACAGGCAATCCCAACACCCCCGACACCACTCCCACTGCGTCCGGATGTCAGCCTTCTCTCCCTCCTCCATGTTAGGACCATAGGCAGCGATTGAGCATGTACAATCCCGTTGTACATCTCCTCCACCTTCATCTCCTACCCTGAAAATAGTATCCCTGCAGAGTGCGTGTTACATCGTCGCGCGTGAGGTCGAGCAAATTGAAGAACTCGATTAACTCATCGCTATAATATGAGTGGGTGCAGCCGAGCCTTCCTGCCCATCTGTTTTTGACCGTCTTCTTTTCATCGACGAACAACCATAATCCCAACATACTATCCCCGATCTAAAGTCTAGTTTCCCATAACCCAAGTCCTCGACATGTCACCCCAATGCTTGCAGCTCCTTCCCTGGGCATCGGGCATCGGGCATCGGGATGGTATCGGTTTTGGATGGGGTGATACTCAGCATGGTCTCCCCATTCGCAGTAGTTTCGAGATGGATCGTCAAGTCCTTTTGGAGTCCTGGCCATGCCTAAAAGTGAACACCCTTTGACGGCCACTCCGGGATCCAGAATTCGAACAGTTCTGGGAGGACGCACCCGCGGAAGGTGAAGTCTGCGATGTACGTCTCGCGATCAGATTCGCGAACATGCGGTTGCATCGCCTGTACGATTCTGGGAAAGTTGGGGTGGACGATGTCGGCAAGGTAGAGCTCTGGGTTGGCACCTCGGAGACAGCACAGATAAATTCGGTCCAGATCTTTGCGACAGCATCAGTTTGCGGATGCGCCAGTTGTGTTCGAGCGCTCCTGCATGCCGAATTCGAGAATTGTTACGAGTTCTGTCACCAGGTCCGTCATCTTGTCACCTTTTCGAGCATGTCCATATTGATTCAGCAATCCAGCTCCTTTGGCCATGCTTACAACTACGCAGTCCCGGATGCTCCAAAGACAAAGCTCTTTCATGAGAGCGCATCGTTTAAACAGTACATGTCCGTCAACAAGCGTTTCGCAGAAGTTATCATCGCAAACTGTCGCGAAGGCGATATCAGTGAACGTGTCTTCCTCATTCCCTCTGCCTACTTGTCCTGTTTCAAAGTTTGGGTGAATGATTATCACCTCATACTTCTCCCCACACTCCGCCGTGCCGACCCAAAACTCACCAATGCTCCCATCGGTTTTTCTTCTCGTCGGCTTCTAAACCGCGAGCTAGCCTATGCCTGCCAGCCACTTTAGACAGACCGTTAGCCGCATCCTCGCACTCGAGGCGCTTCCTCAGGGTATGGTATCCAAGTCGACGGCGCCTTTGGCAGCGGTACCGGTGCCAACAAGGGACAGTTCGTCGACGTCAGAGTTTTTCCCACGGGGACCGACGGCAAAGCGTTACAGTAGGTTTGATTTCCTTTAGGACGGACCCATTTGGGGCCCGATTACGGACACTGACGGGACAGAATAGACAGGGTATCATGTGGATGCGCGACATGTCACGCGCTGGTCTCCTCGCGCCATTCGAGTCCCAGAAGCAGATCCTCGCTTTGCTCAAACGCTCTTTGCTGATTACCCGCGAAAAGAACTGTGGTTGTTGAGTGGGTCACCTGTTAATGGTGTCCTCAACATGATCGCCGAAGCTGTTCCTGATATTGGCATTGTTGCGGACAATGGGTGTTATGTCAAGACCGAGGATATGAAGAAGATGCCTGCGACCTGGATTGACACGGTAGCGAATCTGAACTGTACGTGGAAAGGACCTTGTGTCGAGATCCTCAACTACGTACGTCCATCGCTCGTTCGCGACGCCCGTTTCGCTCTATCGACTGATTTTTGCAGTTCAACGAACGTACTCTAGGCTCGTTTGTCGAAGAATGTGAGGCTCGCGATTGCCAATGGCACGTCGTCAAGCTGCCGAAGCCCAAAACCATATCTTTGACAGTCTTGGCGAGCGGTACGGACTGCGAATCATCCCCGGTGCCAACTCGTTCCTCGTTCTTCCAAACCACATTTCAGCTTCGATGACGGTCGGTGCGATTCTGCACCCAGGTGGACCGGCATACTCGCCTCGGATGGGGTTGGCGGTTTGCAACGATGGGCACAGCGTGATCAATCGATCAGATGCATCTCGGCCCATCAGTGCATCCAACACGTCTCCCGTTAACCAATGATTCCTTCGTTGCCAATGGAGGTTGGAGACGGGTAGTGTCAGTAGGCTCAACATTCGTCGCGTTGTCAGTCATGGCCATATTGATCGCCTGGCTCTCATTTTGGTGAGTCGAGACACTGCTGAGGGTTGACACGTGCGACACAGACAATGGCAGTCGGCGTATTATATGACTGGGGTTTATTGAAGCATATGAACTGTCTCTGCGAGAGAACCACGACGAAAAGTACGAGGGAGTCGGAGAACAAGAAACCGCGTTGCACGAGTCTGCAGCGAGTTGGCAACCTACGTAAGCCAAGGCACGAGGCGGCGTCTGCACACCAGGCAAGCGAGGCGGTTCGCCGCTTGCCTCCTTCCCTCGCCTTCCCGCTCACTTGTCTCAGCACAGTCTGACCACTGTTCTCTCGTCTATCACACCCGCCCACCTCTCCCACACACCTCGAGCATGCACCCCGCCTGTGCGTGCCCTTCTGCTCGACGTTCGTCGCTCTTCGCCCTGTGACTAGCGAGCTGAACAGTGTGTTCCCAGCCCACCCACACAGCTCACCTCGCCTCCCAGGTGAGAGCCAGCCTCGAGCCCGGAAGCCCTTCGGGCTTCTGCCCACACTCACAACCACGTCCTGACATCCACTTTCCTAGTCATTCGCATGTATGTAGTTGCACCTCTTGCCGCCGCAACACGTTCGTTTCCTTCCACCCGCCACCAGCGAGACGCCATGCAGAGAACCACGACCTGTCATGGTTTGTCTTCATCGTATAGCGATGGGCCTTTCGCGCGTAACAAGACTGTATCAGATAGATGATGGCATGAGGGACATATGGTGTGCCATGCCGATGTGCTCTATAAAAGTTGATCCAATAGAGCGTGAACTACCTGATACAACCGCATGGTTGATAACATATTACATCCAATCATGGGGACGAATTAATGCGTTCCATCCGTTGTACCTGATCTGAAACACAACATCCACGCGGGTAACGTGAGTGAAATCGTAGCTTTTACTGACCCCAGCCGATGCTGATCCACCGTCAGTCCGTGAGTATGCAAGTCAAAAGAATGTACGCGTACCATTACACGGACGCTCCCGATCGAGGGTTCAGATCCATCGTTTGCTTGCCGCGACTGTGAAATAGGAAATGAGTTACTGCGCCCTAGGCTTACCATCACCAGAAAAGACTCACCGAGCCAGCTTCCCCTGAATTTATAATAACTTGCCTGCTGTGCGAAACGTCTTCCGTAGTATGGGAGACGTCCCCCTTTGGATTCGTAGCGCCTTGTCCGCTGTCGGAAGCATCCTTGGTGACGTCTTTTTCTACGCCCTTGTTAGCCGGTTTATGCTGCAGTGCATGAGAGCGACTGTGAGAGAACTTGAGGGACAACGAACTTTTGGTCGCGGAGCCGAAGTCCAGACGACTCGCTAGGACGATATGTCAGATTCGTCGCAATCGTTTGTCCACGTAGAGGACTCACCCGCTGACGTCTACCCTCTGCAATCGTCACATTCGTTCTCGGTGACTTGGAACGAGAATGAACAACGGCTGCATCGGCCTCTCTGGAAAGCAGATCGGGCTGACTCGGGGCTGGAATTTTCTTCCTTTTGATCGATATCCACTTTGTGAAAGTCGAAAAGTGCCGGGATGAAAGGGTGGCGTCCCTGGGAGAGGTAGCCGCTGGCACGACATCCGGCGATCGTGGAACCACATTGGATGTGTGGAGAGGTAGCCCCTGGTCTTGAGAATGGGTAGAGTGCCCTGATGATGGCGCCTGGAGTGATATCAATACAGAAGCACAAAGGATGTAGTGAACACAGCACCGACGTCGTCGTAATCGAATTGAGTCTGTGCGGGTTGGCTAGATGGTAATTCAACCTATGTGATGGTAAGAACGTGGTATGACATGGAAACGAGCGCATACGTTGAGGAGATCACTAGCGTCGTCTTCGCCGCGTGGCTCGGACGTGACCCCATCCGGTTTGTCAGGTTCGTCCTATGCGGATTGGAGTCAGTGCCGCGCATACGGGAACAGGGTGCAAAGGTTCTACCGGCGTGGACTCGTGTATATTGTCTTCATGGCTTCGAGACGGTGAAGGCTGTACGTCTTGTTCTTTCCCGAGACTTGATGCCTGGTGAGTGCGTCAATTATTTCAAGGAGAACATGATTCGACAATGCTAGGTACTTACAGTAATGTGAGAGAGGTTTTTGATGACAATTTTCCCGTCCTCCCCACCGATGGCGATGGATTGGCCGTTTGGCGAGAGTGAAATTGAATGTATACTTTGAGGGTGCTCAATGAGATCAAGCTGGGTGTGAGTTGCAGTATCCCAGACCGTGACAGTATGGTCTACAGAATACGCGACGAACTTTCCGTGCTTTGGTTGAGCGATGTGCGAGCGGCTGCCGCTCTGGGAAATTGACCATTCCGAGACTGCCGAGACTGTTGATCTTTCGGATGCTTCAATTTGTTGGATTTTGTTCTCGGACAAAGCGATGAGGTGATTGTTGGACCAAAGTAGACCGCTGTTGTACCACGATTTCACTGCCACTTTGATGCTAGCGAGCAAGCTGCCGTCGTTGCTGTCCCAGATGCGAACGGATCCATGCAGAGTGGCAGTGGCAATTCGATCCCCCTGCGGCGAGTATTTCACTGCTATGACCCAATACTCGTGGTCAAGTTTGAGTACTCGTTTTCGCGCCGCAATGTCCAAGACGTAGGCATTCTTATTCCACGATCCTGCAACGAGTCGCGTCGCGTCGGGTGAGAGATCGACGCCGTAGACGTCGGTATGATCCTCCTTGTGCGTGAACACCTGTTTGTATGTGTTTGCATCCCATACAAACACGTCGCCAAAGTCTGTCCCAGCTGCGATGTATCTCCCGTCGTTCGACACTGCGAGGCACTGGACTTCCACAGCTTCCAGAGTTGCTATCCGTTCACCGCCTTGCGCTTTCCACACCTGGACCCCGTTCCTTCCACCGCTCAGGAGACACTTGCTGTTCGGTGAAAAAGTCAATGCATAAAGGCCCTGACCGCCGTCTATTTCAATGGAGACTGAAAGTTGTTCCAAAGTCAGCATCAACGCACACTGAATCTCGTCAGGATGTACCTTTCTTCGTCGATGTCGTGGCCATCTGGCGACACAGTGTAGTTGCGTGATGGTAGTGGTCAACAAGGTGGGGCTTCTCTGCGTCAAGTTCATCCTTAATATAGACTAGCGCGCGCTCACCTCGTGCTTTCGGCGCTTGTGCCAAGTTTTACCAAGACCGCTCGACGAAGCTATCAGCGTCTTTTACCTCGATTTATGTCTTCTGTACTCCCCCTGCATAATGGTCCATTATGTTTACTCGTAACCATCTACGCACCCTTCCTGTCTATTTTCGATAGGTGAACATCCACACGATACACCAAGCGTCCCAAAGTGCGTCCTGGCATCCCGCTCGCAAGTATGGTACCAGGCCAGTCCTTGGCTATGCGCTCCACCGCCTTGGCCATGTCTACACCCTCTTTTGAACACCGTGATGAGGCTAGTTTGTCGCCACGCTCGTCACACCTCGCACAACTCCACCGTTCTTTGTGCCGTTGGCGGCTTCTCCGCATTAGTGGCGCGTGACCATTGGCCTAGCTTCTTTGAATTGATTTTCCAATGATAACATGACACATGCTGCCCAGTCGGTACACACTTTCTCTGATGCACCCTCGAATGGACTTGCAATGAAAGCGTGATCGTTGTAGGCAGCATCAGGTACAACGGGACGTGCCCGTTCATCGGTACTGACGCTAGTCGAAGGGAATCCAGCTACGGCTTGACGAATACCGATTGCCCGCACTGGACGAGAGGTCTTCCTGGTCCGTGTATAGATGACAGCGACCACCTTTCCCGATACAGTACGACGAGCGGCTGCAATCGCAGTATAGGTCGTTCCATTCAGGCAGTCGTCGCTACTATTGAAATTGACATGCATAAGAATATATATAGTAATCCCATACGAAGAACGAAGCATCAAAACTGAAGACGAAAAAAAAAAACCTCTGGAAGACTGGAGACAAGCATAGGACGTACGGTTAACATAGATGATGGCACGAGATACATGTTTATATACGAAGGCATACATCAAAGACACTGGAGTCATGCATATGCGCTACACGCACGAGAAAACCGAAGAAAATACTTGATCGCACCATGGTCACCGGTGATTATCAGTCTGACGGATACCTTCCAAACTGATATCTCTCCAGGACGGCATCTATCTCTTTGCAAGAGTAAGAAGGTCAATCAACTTAAAGTCGGTGGGTGACCCGAAGGGAGTATCGTGGAGAATCATCTTTGGCCCGGGAACGTAACTTCCGGGTACATGGATGAATTCCGTGCAAGTCCAAAGAAGCCCACCCGCACGTATGTCGTTGATCCGTTCATTGGCGTCCACAACTAACCATAACTGATAGACCCCTTGAAGGTCCGAACCATCATCTCCAAAGTATCCTTGCCATAACCCGAGACCCTGGCATGTCCGATTGCCCAAGGTCGCCACGTGCTTATTCGGCATCGGGATAGTATCGATGGTAGGTGGGGATTTGGCTAGCAAGTTTGCACCGGCATAATAGTGCTCGTGGTACACAGGAGTGTGCCTTTCGAGCCCCGGCCATGCCCAAAAGTGAATCCCCTTGGACGGCCACTCGAGTACCCAGAGCTCGAACACGTCTGGGAGGACGCATCCGCAGGACGTCAGGT
>JBBPOF010001058.1:0-13300 GCA_038091315.1 Porphyrellus cyaneotinctus | reverse complement strand
CGTCTCTGCCGAGGAGTTGGCAGAGTCGTTGACTTACAAGACAACCTATGCTCGCAAGGAACTCTTCACCGTATTGCTCAATGCGAAACAGAGTGCAGCACAGAGAGACCAGCTTGTCCAGGATCTTTATGCTATCCTCTTCGCCTTCGTCGTCGAGACAGCCAATTACAAAGTCGCTCCTCTCTCACAGTCACCCTCATGTTCCGCCACGCAGATCGTGCTTCTCGACCAGCCCGGTTTTCAAACTCGTGGCACGCCAGCTGCTACAGCTTCACCTCTTATCACCGCTCATTTGAGCGGCTTCAATGAATTCTGCTTCAACTTCACTGATGAAATGGTAGAGTCACATGTGCTGCGCAACATTTTCGACGACAAATCCGGCTTTAATGGCCGAATGGCCGCTGATGGCATCCCCTTACCGGCCGTCGTTGCGATGGAAAACTCGGTTTGTGCCGAGCTTCTCCGTGGACCATCTGTCAGCGAGCATAGTTTCAGGAAACCTGGTGGTCTCATTGGCGCGCTCGACAAGGCTGCCATGTCTTTCAAAGTCGGTCGGAGTGATGCGCAGCGTGACGACGAGCTGCTCCAGGATTTGATTTCACAGTTCGCCGTCCATCCCTCATTCATTTCGCCTACCGCCGAGGAAAGGCGGTCATTTGGCATCAATCACTATGCGGGCCCTTGCTCATACGACGTCTCCAGCTTTGTGGAGAAGGACGTGGACCTCTTGGATCCCTCTTTCGTCACCCTTTTGCGTGGCTCGTCAGATTCTTTGGTTGCTAAGCTCATGTCTGGACCAAGTTTATCTACAGAGAAACACCAGAGTGACGAGGACACGGTCGTCCAGGCACAAGTCTCCTCTCGCCCTCTCCGCGGTGTCACGCTCTTTTCCAGCATGTCGTCAGAGAATTCCCGTCTAAACCCCAGCAAAATCTATCCGGTAACCACGCAGTTGAACCAGGCAGTATCGGATATTCTATCCAACCTCGAGAATATTCGGCTCTGGACGTTGAATTGCATCCGTCCCAACGATAATGGATTCTCAAACTCTCTCGATAAACGGCGCGTCAAGGGGCAGATCCATGCCCTAAATCTCCCAGTTATGGTCTCCCGGAGGCCTGTCGAATTCGTTGCGGAATTTCACCAAGCGGAGTTTTGCGAGAGGTATCGACCAACCATGCGTGGCTCCGATGCGGAGCGCATTCGTCAGTGCGTTCAATCGAATGGATGGGTAGAAGGCGTGGACTTCGCGTTGGGCCACCAGAGGATATGGTTGTCGTACGCCGCATGGAAAATGGTGGAAGACGTCCTGCGTTCCGCGGAAAAGGAGCAGAAGAAGCTCAATCGTGAAGAATCAGAGGAAGATGAACTTAGCATCACGCAGGATGATACGCCGGAGTACCCTCAAATGCTTGCGGAAGATAGACAACATAGGTTTTTCGACGAACGTGCAGTCACCCCGTATCAAGACCCGCCCCGGACTCCCAGTGTTTATGAAACCTACGCCCCTGCTCAACTTTCTTCTCCCAGTTACCCTTACCCTGAGGAAACCACGTGGGATAAGAAGACGGAAGGTTACGATCCATTGCCTCCGTTACTACCCAAGGGCGCGGATCTAACCGCTGCCAATGCTCCGGAAGCCTTCGAAGAACATATCCTCCCTACCACTCGGGTTCGGCGATACTGGCTCTATGTTGTCCGAATCGTCACTGGTCTGATACCGAACTTTGTTCTAACACACGTTGGCCGCATGAAACGTCCCGACGTTCGTCTAGCATGGCGGGAGAAGGTGACTATCTTCGTTCTCATCATTCTGGCCAATTGCATGGTCCTGTTCTACATCATCGCTTTCGGTCTCATCCTCTGTCCCGATTTCAACTACGCGTGGAATTTCGAGGAAGTTGCGCAGCATGATGCGACGAACAACTACTGGGTCTCCATTCATGGCAAGGTGTACGATGTCTCCAACTTCGTCAAAGGCGATCACAGTGATATTACCGGCAACCCAAGCAACAATGCGGCTACTTTGTCGGCTTTAGCGGGCTCGGATCTTTCATACTATTTCCCGCCACCCCTATACCAAGCGTGTGCTGGCCTTGTCAGTGATCCAACGATGCACCTCAACATCAAGAACACGTCGGAATTCGTGTATTCACAAGCTTCACATGCATCGGGTAAAAACGCGCAGACGACTCAGACAGTTCTTGATACCGAAAGCTGGTACACGCAGACTTTCCTGCCCAAAATCGGCCAGTTCTACAAGGGTACGTTGGTCTGGGAGCGCAGTGATATTTACGGTCAAGCAAATGACACGAACATCGAACGGTGAGTACAGTCTACTTTACCGCATACCTTTTACTCATTTCTCGTGTAGGATCTGGGCCGTCTACAATAACGCCATCTACGATCTGACAGACTACGTGTATACAATGACGACCACTGAGCTCAACATCGCCAAATACGACTTCTTGCCAGCTGACTTGGTCTCCGTGTTCCAGCAGCGGGCTGGCACAGACATAACGTCGGAGCTCAACAAGGTGTTTGATTCCATGGGTGCAGCAAACAAGACTGCCAGCATGGCTTGCTTGAACAATGCTTTCTACTGGGGTCAGACAGATTTCAGGTATACTGCAAGGTGCCAGGTTCAAAATTACTTGCTATTGGCATTCTCTGGTCTTATCATGGCGTCTATATTGCTAAAATGTAAGTGTCGGTACACGAACAAGCAGTGCTTTCGGGTCTCACGTTGAATAGTTTTGTCTGCGTTGCAACTTGGGACTAAACGTTTCCCCGAACGTCTGGACAAGTTCGTGCTATGCCAAGTCCCTTGTTATACCGAGGGCGAGGACTCTCTCCGCAGCACCATCGACTCACTCGCTGCATTGGACTATGACGATAAACGGAAGCTGATCTTCTTCATCTGTGATGGCAATATCATTGGTAGCGGCAACGACCGACCCACTCCTGACATCGTGTTGGACATTTTTGGTGTTGATCCATCGGCAAGGAACGCAGAACCACTCATGTTCAAGTCCATCGGGCAGGGTTCTCAGAAGCTCAACTACGGCAAGATTTACTCTGGCTTGTACGAGTTCGAAGGTCACGTCGTCCCGTGAGTGCAATTTACCTTTGATATTGCCGGCACCTGATGGTTCCTCTTTAAGGTATCTGGTTGTTATCAAGGTCGGCAAACCGACAGAGCGCTCGAAGCCTGGTAACAGAGGGAAACGTGACAGTCAAGTTCTGCTCATGCAATACCTCAACCGTGTGCACTTCGATGCTCCGATGTGTCCCCTTGAACTGGAGATATACCACCAAATGCGCAATGTCATTGGTATTGATCCTACGTTCTACGAGTACATCTTTACCGTCGACGCTGATACCGTGAGTGACGTCCAGACTGAGGTAGACGACTGCTAACATTGCGTATGTCGCAGAATGTCACACCTCAGTCTCTGAATAGGCTCGTCGCTGCTACCATGGATGACACCAATATCATCGGTATTTGCGGTGAGACGAAGCTGCAGAACGAGGAGAACTCTTGGTGGACGATGATCCAGGTAAGTGTCTCCCCTTCGAGTCGTTCGTCCATCTGACACGTTCTAGGTTTACGAGTACTACATCTCCCACCACCTTGCCAAGGCTTTCGAGAGTCTGTTCGGTTCCGTGACCTGTCTCCCCGGATGCTTTACCCTCTACCGTATTCGTACCGCTGACAAGGGCCGTCCGATCTTCATATCTAACCGTGTCATTGACGAGTACGCCGATCCTAACGTCGACACGCTTCACAAGAAGAACTTGTTCTCACTGGGTGAAGATCGGTTCTTGACCACTCTCCTCCTGAAGCACTTCCCTACATATAAGACCAAATTTCAGCCTGATGCGGTCGCTAGGACTGTGGCGCCGGTTTCGTGGCGAGTGTTGTTTTCTCAGCGTCGTCGGTGGATCAACTCTACCGTCCATAACCTGCTGGAACTTGCCGTCTTACCGGACCTTTGTGGTATTTGCTGTTTCTCGATGCGGTTCTTTGTCTACCTGGACCTCATCAGTACATTGGTGGGCATAGTTCACTTTTGTAATCCGTCGAATGTGGATGACCGTTTTTACTCTCCTAGATTTTACCTGCCACTGTCCTTTATGTGAGTGTTTATGACTTGACTTTCTGTCACGGTTCTCACCTGGATATGCAGCTTGTCTGGTTGGTTGTCCAAGTCGCGACTGGGAAATCACCTATACCCATCATCTCGATCGCCTTGATTGCGGCAGTTTATGGATTGCAGGTATGTTATCTTGGATGCTGGTTGGGAACGTCGCGTTAATCTCGATGACATAGGCCCTCATCTTTATCATCAAGCGAGAGTTTATGCTTGTTGGGTGGATGGTTGTATACCTCCTTTCGTGCGTAACGTCGTTGAACATCCGAATGTTCTCTAACCCTCGCATTTTAGGTACCCAGTTTACAGTTTCTTCTTACCTCTCTACTCCTTCTGGCGCATGGACGAGTTCGGTTGGGGTAATACCCGTATCGTCCTTGACGACGGCAAGAACAAAAAGGTTGTCACTGACGCAAACGATATGAAGTTCAACGACTCCATGATTCCGTACAAGAAATGGAGTGGTCGGTGGTATTCATTGACTATCGATTGGCGCGTCTCTGACTGTGCACCCAGAATACGAAGCCGAGGCTTATGGAGATGGCTTGTCTAGTAACTCGCACAGCGCCGAGCAGAACCCCAAGCATCTTGCCGCGCCGGTTCCTCGTCGCCCCAACTCGCAACGCCCTTCCGTGTACGAGTACCAGTCTGAGGCAGGGGATTATTACCGTGATACCAATCTTGTGCAAGATTCCTCTCATCGGGGACCAGCCTCGCGCCCGAGTTCTCGTGCCGTGTCGGATTACAACAGGGCGACAGGAAACCAAAGGCACTCGACCTTGCGTAGTCCATCGCAGGAACGTCTGGCCCTGGGTACACCGATCAATCAGTTTGCTACCCTCCCCGATCCGCGCTTGAGCCGTGCCATGTCCCCCGCGCTGAGCTTGGGTGGTCGTCCACAACCCGGGTTGAATGCTGTTCGTCCCATTTCAACGTTCTCCATGGCTACGACGGTGTTTGCGGGGCCGAGCAACAACCCGAATCCTTCCGATGAGGAACTGTACGGGGCGCTTAGGACTTATTTGAGCACGCAAGACTTGATGACCGTAACCAAGAAGTTGGTGTTACTCTTTCATGTTGCTGGTCAAATGCTGACGATAAACCTAGAACTGCGCGCGAAGCTATGGCTGCTCGATACCCGAGGGCGGATCTAACTCTGCGCAAGGACTTTTTGAACCAGTCTATCGACACCATTCTTTCACATTCCTAGAGACATTTCTGCAACTGACGTTCATGAACTCTGACATTACTCGGATTATCCCACTTTGGACACTCACTTTTGCCATGTTTTTTTTGGACCTTGCTTTCAATCTGCTACCCGTGTACATAACTCGTCGCTCACACACACGCTCGGACTTTTCTAGGTTGAGACACTTATTATCCTAAGTACGCACGTTTTCACAATGCTCTGATCGACGTCCGCGCGACTAGTGAGTAAAGTAGAATAAATTAAAACAGTCCGTCCAAGGGTCACGTCAATCGAATGACAAACACCATCAGAATAAATGCGATTAACACAACGACGACGCTCATGATGACCAAACACGTTGTACCCCCGCTCTTGCCTCGAAAATCCCTCAGACGAATTCGCTCGCGCTGCATCGAGTCCAAGTTGCCCTCTACTTTTTCCTGCATGGTCTCGATAATGGACTTGTCCTTCTCGAGCGACCGGGAAAAGTGAGTAGCGTTTCGACGGAGTTGCGTAGCCATGATGGCGAGCTGTTCCGAGAGTTGTTCGTGGAGCGCGCGCGAGTTTTGGAGGATGGTTGGGGTGGCGGTAATATTTGAGGAAGAGGGTGCGGCAAGGGAGGCGGGTGCCTTCGATGTGGTGGGTGACGGACCTACTTCCGGTTCTGCTGGTATTGATGATGGATCCAGGATGGTGGGTGAAGCGGGTAAGAGGTCGTGTACATCGGGAACGGATAGTGACGGGCTTTCGGCTGGGATGAGCGTTGCCTCGACGGGCGAACTAGGGAGTTCGGCAGACTTGAGGGGGGCAAGGGATTTAGGTACGGGAGGACGGATGGACGGGAGGAGGGGTTTCGGTCGTTGGACTGGGGGTGTTAGTTGCTGTCGACACAGCGTCAGACCGACCTATGGAAACGTGTGCGTGCAAAGGGGGAGGGTACCTGTTCTACTTGGCGCATGTACTCTTCGAGGTGTTTGAGCGTCGTCTTGAAGTGTTGGTAACGTCGCTGTTGGGCGCTGGAGGGGGGTCATGTTGGCAGATTCGGAACACGTTAACGTGGTGGGTACGCACGGCGTGGGATCACAGTCGTCGAGCTCGACGTTCTTGAGCAAGAGTCGGGCGTATCGGATTTGCTAGTTTAAAAGGGGGGTCCCGTCGGTGGTGTAGACGTCGGTGTTGGGGGCTGGAACGCACCTGGAGGATTGCGCGTGCGTTGATCCACGTTTCGCGTTTGGGTGGGTGACGCTTCGACCAGTCGTCCTCTTGGATGGACTGTTCGAGGCGTTTCACGAGCCTTTGGAGGTTTATCCTGTCGTGAAGGATCTGTTCGTCGGTGCGCATCGTGACGGCGTCGGAAAGGACTCGGTGTTTGGCAGTGAGAACTTGGTGTCAAAGGTATGGGAAAAACCTTCCTCGTTTGGTCGAGCGCATCATTGATCTTTGAGGTCGGTTTCGACTTGTTTTCTGGACGTTTTCAACTGCAAAGGCTAATATCGATTCTACGACAACCGTCGCGCATGGCGTCTTCGAGCGTACATGAACAACTAAAACGTGTTAGAACCATGGTCGAGCGGGCGGCGAGGGAGCCGTCCGCTGTAGGACGCACGGTGAGTCTATGGCGGGTATACTCACATATTCAACCTCACCGTGGCCGTCACTGCAGCGACGAGCGGCTTTTCAGGAGCTCATAGCGCTCACGCATTCGAACCACCCACACCTCAAATCTTACGCGGCGGGTCATATACATGTCTTCTTCAACGACTTTCCGGATCTGGAGGAAGATGCCATCAACGCCGTATACGATCTTTGCGAGGACCATGACTCGAAAGTATGGCGTGCAGACCTGGCGGGTGGACCCGTGACTGACCTCTCTGTCTCCAGGTGCGCATGGATGGATATCATGCGGTGACGCAAGTGTCGTCTATCCAACACAAGTGGATCAAGAGAAACGCCGACGTCCTCGTTCAACTCCTCCAAAGCGGTAAGTTTCTTTCAGACCTCTCGTTTTATTCACCATCGTATTTCGCCATCTTGATCATCTCTGGCACGCGCTCCCTTGTCGTCGACAGATGAACCCGAAGAAGTCGCGGTCGTCAAAGTCGCCTTGCTCAATCACCTCGAGATGGATCCGCCTGTGACGCTCGGCGTGTTGTGCGACCAGGTCGTTCCGCCGGAAGAAGACCTCGATGACGATGAACGACAGACGAGGAAACGATTGCGTTCGCTCGTCTTGTCCTTCTTGGCAACCGACACAATCGGGATGATACAAAAATATACAGACCCTCCGGGCTCAGAGGCAGAACACGTCCTCGTGTCACAGCTTATCTTGGTGTGTTTGCAATTGAGGATATGTGCCCGCGCGCAAGTCGCTCATTCTCAAGCAGGCCATGACTAAACTGGAGGCCGACGACGTGGATGTTATCGTAAAGGACGTTCTTTTGCGGCTGCCGTGCTATCGAGACACCGGTCGAGGCGATGAGTTGCTTCAAGTTATCCTCGACAAGGCGGCAGCATTGCTTCAGGCGCGATCGAACGACCCGGACCAACTCAGGGTTGCACTTCGCTATCTGTCGTTGGCTCAGATGGCCACCGTCGATTTACCCGCCACGCCAGCAGTCAAACTCCTCCAATTCTATATGGGTTCTCTAATACGCAAATTAGTCCTTCAAAAATTCACGCCAGAAGACCGGATTCGGGTAATCTCTTGGATCATGGACACGCTATCCGTGAGTGAACGTGAGAGTACTACTCGAGCACAGCAAATTCGGAGGCAAGTCGTCGATGCCAGCTCCATTCTCTTGGAGGTTAGTTCGGCATGTATTGCAGTCTTCATTGAACTAAGACGTGCAGGTATTGTTTGACTCCAAGCTGTACAGGGATGACTTTTGGCGTGCTGTGAAGAGCATTCTTCACGCTGTCAACACCGTACGTCTTTCTCAATCGAATATCGAGGATGACATGACTCTTTCTAGCGCAAAGAGCTGGAAAATTGGATACTACCACCATACCTAATTACTTCCATCAGTAAATTTCTCCAAGTTTTGTCCCAGGGGCAAACACAAGAAGACGCCAGCGAAATCCAAGGCCTAATAAGGGTTCGCAATGGACCGCTCTCCCCTTCTTGATTGACGTTCAACATCTTTTTTCTTGGTTTGAGCAGCTACTGGTGGGCGAGCAACCGTCGTCATCGCAAGCGCCCACTCAAGAGGTGAAGCCGATAGTGAAGAACGGAATTACGTCAGATCGGCCAGCCCACCTACCGCAAAGACCAGCTACGAGTCCGCCACCCTTGTCGACCACCACGCTCGACCTTCCAATGTCATGGTCAGCGATAGCAACACAACAATCTCCGATAGCCCAGCATTTACATGGCTCGAGCGTACCAACGTCCCCCAAACGATCGGTTAGTTCTTCCGAGGAGGTTCCACGATCGAAGAAGGCAAAGATACATTCGAGAGGGCAGGACGTTCCGACGCCATCGTTGCTCAGTCGTATTGCGGAGGCTGGAGATGCTAGTTCTGGTGGTCAGTCAGAGCGTATGGGGAAGAGGCGAAGAAGGCGTCCTGAAAAGGACCAGTCGCTCGAGCCTGATCGACATCCGTCGACAGGCTATAGTATCAAGGGTGCGGCTAATGTACAGAGGAACGGGAATGGGTCGGAATCCTCGTTGCTCGATAGGTTGAGACGGGAGGATAGGTGAAAGAGATAGTGATTAGTAGGATAGCTGTATTGTGCGACGACCCAATAGAACGACATTGCAGTGTCGCCCCTGTCCGAACCAACTACCCCTTCAGGGCACTACATTGAACTCTCCTGAAATTCCCCACACACCATTATTACTCGTTCAAGTCCTACTTTTCGTTTCTTCGCGCAGGTCAGTAGCACCCTTTACAATTATCCTGAGGCATCTTTCCGCCACCTCACCGTTGGAATAATCCATCACCTGAGACCGAATTCTACGCGGAACGGCTCCTG
The DNA here is from genome assembly GCA_038091315.1 of Porphyrellus cyaneotinctus. Classification (NCBI taxonomy): domain Eukaryota; kingdom Fungi; phylum Basidiomycota; class Agaricomycetes; order Boletales; family Boletaceae; genus Porphyrellus; species Porphyrellus cyaneotinctus. Next base: position 3,982 of record JBBPOF010001058.1, on the reverse strand, counting down.
CCATACCCTTGCATGCCAGAAACATGGAACCTGGTTGCTGTGCTATGTTCGAGTCCAGGCGTTCGGAGACGCGCGTTCCAGGTGGGGTGCATCTCGGCGCCAAGGATGTGGCAGGTAAGACGGCCGTTGGTTTTTCCGAGTAGAATCGTCTAATTGTATGGCGTTGGAACTTGGAGTCCTGGAGCGTGCGATTGGACAAGGGGAAAGTGGTCATGGATTCATGGCTGGTGATCAAACCAAACGAAAAGCGCGAAATTTGGTGGTTCGAGGCCTCATTGCAAGGACAGGGGCTATTGACCTGAAATGGATGATATGCGTGCGAATATTGTGCGGAAATAGCCGAGCGGACTCTGATGGTGAGTGGACTGAGGAGCATGACGAAAAGCCTGTCAACGTCGCCCGAGACGACACGCAAGTCCAAAACGCCGCAAACGGTGCGTGTTTACATTGATATATCATGCTGTGATTGTCACAAGAAAGATTTCGAGGGGTGGGATGTTGGATGGAGTATTGGATATGTGGATGACATGAAGTCCAATGTACTGATGATGATCGTCCAGGTTCAGTCATGTCATCAAAACTACCCTCCATTCTGAGTGCTACGGACGAGGAGATCCAGCTCCTCTTGGCAGCGCAATGCCACATCGGAATGAAAAATTGCGACAAGCAGATGGAGCCATACGTCTTCAAACGAAGAGTCGATGGTGAGTCGCTATGCAGCGATCAAAGCGCTGCCTAAACCTGACGACCGTGCCGCAAAGGTATCCACATCATCAACATCGGAAAAACTTGGGAGAAACTCGTGTTTGCTGCTCGTGTTATCGCTGCCGTCGAGAATCCAAATGACGTGTGTGTCATCTCTGCACGTCCTTACGGTCACCGTGCCGTCTTGAAATTCGCCGCCAACACCGGGGCTCAGGCCATCGCTGGTCGTTTCACCCCCGGTTCTTTCACCAACTATATCACTCGCTCGTTCAAGGAACCTCGTCTCATCGTCGTGGCTGACCCTCGCGTGGACCACCAAGCTATCCGCGAGGCATCCTATGTCAACATCCCCGTCATCGCCCTCTGCGACACCGATGCCCCTCTTAAATTCGTTGATGTCGCGATTCCCACGAACAACAGGACTAGTCATTCTATCGGTCTCATTTGGTGGTTGCTCGCACGGGAAGTCCTCAGGTTGCGTGGGACCATTCCCCGTACGCCCGATGGCTGGAATGTCATGGTGGATATGTTCTTCTACCGTGACCCCGAAGAGGTGGAGAGGCAACAACAGGAGGAGGCCCAGGCCAAACTTGCTGCTGCCGAGCCAGAGGCCCCAGCGGGCGGTTTTACAGAGTGGGATGTCTCGTCTGCTCCTCAAGCAGGTGCTATCAACCCTGGCTTGGTTGCTACAGAAGGTGGTAAGTGGCGTGCGTATCTGACTCGAGCGTTGTCTGAAATTATACTAGGTGCCCTCGACTGGGCCGCGGACGGTGCACCGACGACCGATTGGTCAGCAGAGCCTGCAGCGACTTGGGGTGCAGAACCCGCTGCCAGCGGATGGGATTAAGGCGGTCGTCATCTTTATAGCTCGGAGTAGGTGGACGTGTATTCATTGTAGGCGGTGGTTGGGGTCTCTAGTTGCAGTATACAAATTACCTCGGTGACCCATGCTTTTTCCTGCTCTCCCCTACACATGATACATGCAAAAGTGCCGACTGTGTCGAACGCAAATCTTGCTTGGCCCACCTAGTCTCACACACATGCTTGGGTTGAAACTCTCAACTAACAGGCCTGTTGACAAGGTTTATTGGGCTTGTCCTAGGGCGACCGCGTGCGCGACCATGCTGTCGCTTGATACGTTAGCTATTTAACATCTCTCCGTTCTTTATTCCACTCATATGCAAACGTATGGTGCCAGCTCTGAACTCCAAGTATGAGAGAGCTGGCAACGAATGGGGAAAACCAAATCCTGTGAGCTCTTCATTTAGTGTAACTTTTACACACATGTTGTTTAGATGACCATCTGCTCATTGTGGACGTAGTATTCAAGGACGACGATTCCCATGAACGTTCGTAAGTTTGTGATAGCCTTCGAATGGCGGATATGTTACATCTGGTTAATGCTTTATCTTCAACGTTAATTTTTAGCGCGCGATTGCATAATCCGGCCACCATCATCATACTATGGAGGCTTGGCACGCAGTCCTTGGAGGGCTGCCGTGCTCTCCTTTTCTTCCGCGATCATTGGCAGGCGGCCAAGTAGCCAGGGCTCGGCTCATGGTGTTTCCCTTTGTAACGTTCCCCGTTGTCAGATGGAGGACAGGTTGGCTCTGTGCTCGACAGCCGCAATTCCATCGTATGGCAGAGAGAGTCATTCATGATTGGAAATATTCTTTCCCTGACTATAAAAGCGCGCAGAAGAGCCACGTCTGGGGCTTCCTTTTCGCTCTTGAAACATCCCATGTACCGCCCGCCCCCTTTCAAGATCCCCCCGCGTATGACGTTTTATGTCTTCCCTTGCAACTTGTCCGTTTTCGGATATGAGTGGGAACCCATTCTCTTAGTTCCCGTGTGGGTAATTCATTTCCCTGCGTGGAGCGTCGGAGTTGGGGAGAAGATTAGCTTTCGCTTCTGGGAGTCGTTTACGTGCCATCTTGCTCAGGGGCATGTCCCGGAACGGTGTATGAAAGGCGTCAAGGACCTCACCAATAGGATACTGAAAATGGACGCGTATCCTGCAGCCCATGGCGGATTCAGCGACGTCTGGGATTGTCGACTGCTTGGATACGAGCAGGGGCCTCCCGAAAAGGTAGGTTTTCCTGGTAGGAGATCGTTCCGGCAACACTCAATGATTGGGATAATAAAGGTGGCTGTCAAGGCCGTTCGACCTGTGATTGCGAATAATAAAGAGTACGCGGTCAAGCAAAAGGTAACCTGATTCAGTGGAGTTGCGATGCCGTCGTTTACACTTCTCTGTCAGGCCGTTCAACAGGAACTCAATGTCTGGGCAAAGCTCGAGCATCGGAACATTTTGCCTCTGTATGGAACCGCTCGCGGATTCGGACCGTTCTTTGCATTCGTCTGTCCGTGGGCGGACAACGGGACCTTGTCTGAATATCTAGAGAAATTCGAATCTCAACTAGATCTGAGGAGAAGGATGATCCTGGTATGTTACCAAAGTACTACCGATCTTACGCTGTATAACTCGCCTCACAGCTTGGTGACATCGCAGCTGGCCTGCAATATTGTAAGCCACTGGCCCATCCGTTCATACCGATTCAATTTCATAAACTGATATAGTGCATTCTCACGACATAATCCATGGTGATCTTAGCGGAGTATGTTAATTCTTCTAGTATGTGTGACGAAGACTCATCTGTTGGTTGATCAGTCGAATATTCTGATTACCAAACGTGGACGAGCGCTTCTCTCTGATTTCGGTCTTTCGACGTTCGTCGAAAAAGTATCGGACACTGTTTTGGGCGTTACATTCCCTGGCAACATCCGATGGGCAGCCCCCGAGCTGTTTGATGGGTGCACAGAGGCAACACCGGCGCGGCAGCTGTCGAGCCTACAAGCAGATATTTATTCATTTGGAAGTATCATGCTCCAGGTTCGATCCTCATTCTTGTCCAGTCCCGTTGATTAACGGTTTGATACAGACATTGACCGGTAAATTACCGTTCCATGATGTTCAACGAGACGCTCAGATCGTGGTTATGATTGCGGGTGGACAGAAGCCACAGAGAGAGCGCGGGTGGGATGGCCGGGCTATCCCAGATGACTTGTGGGAGTTTGTAGAGACATGCTGGGCGACAACCCCCAGTGAGCGACCGTCGAGCGAACAGATTGTTCAGTTTGTCGGGCATCAGCTATCAATGTTGTAATGGTAGACAGGAAACTAGGGCTTGACCCCCGTCCAATAGTTGTAATTGTGTATTATAATACCGCACTTCGAGCAGCCAAATGAGAATAATATACCGTACCAGCAAATACT
>JBBPOF010001057.1:0-13375 GCA_038091315.1 Porphyrellus cyaneotinctus | reverse complement strand
CGTCTCGGGTACATCCGTATGACATAATCACGTAGATATATTCTGTTCTGACGTGTATCTACATCTCAGTCTCGGACTCTGTCCAGTACTGAGGTGAGATCTGTCTATTCGTACTTCGTACTCTATGCTTACACCTTGTAGTGTACTTCTACAGGTGTGCAATACATAGTCTTGGACTCTGTCCAGTACTGAGTGTACTTCTACAGGTTATGAGCCCTGAGCTCTAATCACACAATAACTCACACAGAGACATGCATATAGACACCCTAATGTCTTCCACCACGTCTGAGGAGATCAAGCTGCCTAAGCTAGACATGTCCGGTAAGGAGTGGACTACTTGGAAAGTCCGGCTCCAGGTTGTCGCAGCCAGTTGAGGACTCGGTGGATTCCTTGATGGTACGACACCAAAACCCGTAGATCCTTTGGTGGGGAAATCCCCAGGATGGACGGCAACGACTCCTGACGAGGTGAAGGCTGTCGCACAATATGCCAAAGACCTCACCACATGGTCTGAGAAGGACGCAAAAGTTCGCCATGTCATCGCTAATACCCTTCCCAACACCCTTTTTGTTCGTCTCATCAATAAGACAACAGCTCAAGAGTACTATGATACTCTTTGCACCCTTTTTGAAAAGAAGTCTGTCATGGTTGGCACGGAACTATGATGACAGTTAGGCGAGATGAAACTTAAGGAGGGCGGTGACGCACAGGTGCATATAGACAAGATAGTCGCTCTTCGTGAGGAGCTGGCATCCATTGGGCATCCAGTATCGGATGACGATTTGTTCAACATCGTATATGCGTCACTTCCACGTTCCTATAACCCTGGATTGGCTTCACTGTCCGCCATCATGCGTCTAGAAAGCAAAGCTATTAGCCCTGATGACCTGATGGACATTGTCATTGAGGAGTATGACTGCCTTACCCTACAGGACGGCGGAAAGTCGAAGGGCAAAACCAAGGACACAGCTTTCAGGGCGGATGCATCTAAGAAAGGAAAGGGTCAGCGGAAGAAATTCGCTGGCAACTGTCACAACTGTGGGTGGTCCGGACACAAAAGTGCTGAATGTTGGGAGGAAGGCAGCGGAAAAGCTGGTCAAGCCCCCAAAAGCTGGAAACCACATGGAAAGAAACCTAAGGATAAAGAGTCAAAGGAGTCAAAGGCATCCACTTCGGCACATACCGCAGATCAGCCTGATAGTGTATGGATGACTTCCCTGGACTTGCCGCTGTTTGATGATGGCTATTCTTGCTTGGCTCACATTGACTTGGCGGGTATCCCTGAACTCTATGACAGTGGTGCATTGCAGCACCTGTCCCCCTCTCATGCTCATTTCCTCAACTTTGTGTCCATTCTGCTGAAACCTATTCAAGGAGCAGACAATGGTACTTTTGACGCCATCGGATGGGGTGACTTACCCATCTACCTGCCAAATGGTGACTCGCGGTTGTGCATCATTTTGAAAGACGTCTTGTATGCACCGAGCATGCATGTGACACTTGTGTCGATCAGTCATTTGACGCAAGCTGGTTGTTGCACGGTCTTTGATGGCGACACGTGTCAAATCTTCGATATGAGACGTCATCTTTTGGGACAGGTCAGTGTCTCGAACGGGCTGTATAAAACACAGAGCGTGTACGCAGTTCGGACCAGTGTGCCTGCGGGAGATGTTGAGCATATTACCATGGTGGATTTGCATGCACAATTGTCGCACATTGGTGTGGCGACCATTTGTGACATGCTGGTCAAAGGGATGGTTAGCGGTGTGGTGTTGGATCCAGATCATGATACCATGGGTCAGTGCGTTGCTTGCGAGTATGGCAAGGCCGTTTGCAAACCAATTGGTGCTGTTTGTGAACCTGCTTGGACTGCTCGACTTGGCGACGAGATCCATACGGACGTCTGGGGTCCGTCTCCAGTTCAAACCCCTGGTAAACGGAACTATTACTGCTCGTTCACTGATGATCACATGCGCTACACTTGTGTCAGCCTCATGCCTGCGAAATCCGACACCTTCTCAGCTTACCTTGAGTTCGAGTCGTGGCTGAAGACTCAGCACGGTGTATCGATTAGGCACTTGCGTTCCGATCGTGGGGGGGAGTACCTATCTGACGAGTTTACACATCACTTGAAACAGACCGGAACCGAACGAAAACTTACCACACATGATACGCCCGAACATAACGGTGTCGCAGAGCGTTTGAATCGAACTCTTGTCGAGCGCATACGCACTGTCTTGCATGCGAGCGGTTTGCCAAAGGCGTTGTGGGGAGAAGCTCTCCTGCATGTCGTTTGGGTGAAAAACAGGTCAGCGACACGGGCTCTCGACAGAAAAATGCCCTACGAAATGTTGTACGGTATGAAACCGCATTTGGGTAACTTGCTGGTTTGGGGCGTGCCGTGTTGGATCCTCGATCGTTCTGGGTCAAAACTTGATGATTGCGCTAAAGAAGGTCGTTGGGTTGGTTTCAATGCTGAGTCCACAGCACATCGAATTTACTTACCCGATCGTCATACCATTGTTGTTGAGCGCAACGTCACCTTTCGTCGCAGAGAGGTGATTGTTTCGAGCCGACTCGAAGGAGAGACCGTGGACACCACTACAGATGCTAGTGATCAGCTCGAACTAACTGACAAGCCCATGAACGATGCGCCTGTACGAATCCCACTGACATCCGTACCCGATATCCCAGTGCCTGCGAATCATCGTCTTGATGTTGTCAAGGTCTTGCCTGGCGACCAGTTGCGACACTCGTCCCGTCAACGCACCGAATCGGCGTACATCCACATGTTGCGAGGTGGAGTAGGGACTCACAACGGTCGTGGGGGAAACCCACTTTTGCCTCACGGGATACAGGTGGTGGAGGGAGTCATCGAGAGTCGTGAGAGAAACGGTGGCACAAGTGATGCCACAGCCTCTGCAGCATGGGAACTTGATGACACGAATGTGGTATTTGCGCTGTTAGCCAGATGTGCTGCTGCGGAAGGCATAGAACCAACGATGATTGAGGAGGCGAAAACTCGACCAGACTGGCCCAAATGGTGCGACACCATCGATGCAGAACTGAAGAGTCTTGATGAAGCTCACACCTGGAATGTTGTCGATCGCCCGAAAAATATGAATGTTGTCAGTTGCAAATGGATATTCAAGATTAAAAAGAACACTGTGGGCGAGATCGACAAGTACAAAGCACGTCTGGTGGCACGCGGATTCACCCAACAATACGGTGTGGATTATGACGAAACATACATGCCGGTGGCGCGACTCGCTTCGCTTCGTTTGATTCTGGCCATTGCAGCTCGATTGGACTGTGTCATATCCCATGTTTTGGGTTCAACCTCATACTCCACCTCCGATGCTTCTGACCCTTTTCTGGGTCACTCCTGTCCACTCCGCCAACCACTACGTCGACTCTTGACATTCCACTCATTTGCACCTCTGGCACACTCCTGCACCTCCAGGCTTCAATCTGCCCTTTCCGTCTCTCCTGATTATGACTCCCTCCTTATGACTCCCTTTACTCATTTCCTGTGACAACATCATCACTAATCAGTTAACCTGTGTCTCGCTTAGAAGCACAGCTCTGGGCATCCGTACATCCGTCACAGCTCCGGACCTTTTTGCATCCATCACAGCTCCGGACCATTTGTACCTCCATCTTAGCTCCGGCATACTTACCCCTGTCCCTCATTAACTTAGTCACTCAGACCTGTCACCTCCGTATATAATCTCGTAGAGTATAGTGTCATACTCTAGTTCGAATATTGACTTGAATACCCCATGAACTTCTGACCTCCTTGATGGGCTAACTCCCATCTCCTCCGTCATTACCTTTGGCTCTCCCATTGTTAAACTCTGTCCCTCATCAAATACAAAGGACACAGTTCGCACAAGGGCACAGCGCTCTGACCTGAGTCGCTGAAGCCACAGTCCCTAACCCCTCCAGTCAAGTCCACCATGACCTCCACTTATGTCCATAGGACGTTCGTCCTCAGACATTTCCATCCATCCTTGTCCTCTACCTTGTCCCACTGAACTTTGTCTTCTACCTTTGGACATCCTCGTCCACCTCCGGACATCCTCGTCCACCTCCGGACATCCTTGTCCGCCTCCGGACATCATCGTCCACTTCTGGACTTCATCCTTCACTCCCATTCTCTCGGACCTTACTCCTGTTACCGGACTTGGTCAACCCCTAAGCGGACTTGCGCTCTGGTGCCAAAACAGAGCATAGGACCCCCAAGTAATCATGGTTCTAACAGACTGGGACATTGATGTCTTTGATTTTCACAGTGCGTTTCTTAATGGCAAGCTCAATGATGACGAGATTATTTTTATGGAACTTCCGCCGGAGTTCAACAAACAAGGTTACGATCTTGTAGCTTGTCTTTACATCACATTGTACGGTTCAAAACAGGGCACATTAAAGTGGTATCGGCATCTTTGCAGTATGCTGAATGATCTCGGGTTCATGTGGATGGAAGCGGATTGGGGTGTGTTCGTAGTGAGAGTCGCTGAACACATTCTCATCTTGGCATCTCATGTCAATGACTGTACGGTAATGGGGGATTCTCCTGAACTTGTTAAGGCATTCAAGGAGGAGATAGGCTCACACTTTCGTATTACCGATCTCGGGTCAATCAGTTGGCTACTGGAAATGAAGGTCATGCGGGATCGGATTGCTTGTACTATCTCTTTATCGCAGGAGCCATATATCATGGCTATCCTCGCCAAGTTCAATTTCGCTGATGCCAAACTGGTGTCTATTCCCCTCAATCCACATGTCCAACTGACGGTTTCTCAGTCACCCAAGTCCACTAGCAAGGTTGCACACATGCATAACATTCCATATCGTCAGGCCGTAGGTTCTTTGATCCATCTCGCCACAGGTACTCGTCCTGATATCGCTTTCGTGACTTCTTTCATGTTGCAATTTAATGCCAATCCTGGCTGGGCACACTGGGAGGCAGTTAAGCGAATTTACTGCTATCTGGTCAGTACTAAATCACTCGTGCTGACATTCAGGACACAGAACAAGGGACTCGTTGGATATGTCAATGCAGATGGTTCTACGCAGGAACATCATCGTGCAATTACTGGTTTCGCTTTTCTTGTCGATGGGGGAGCAATCCTCTGGGGCTCAAAGAAGCAGGAGTTGATCACCTTGTCCACCGTGGAATCTGAATATGTCGCTGCCACATATGCCACGAAGGAAGCTCTCTGGCTTCGGTGACTCATCAGCAAGATTTTTCGACCACTCACGCAGCCTACCACTTTGTATGGAGACAATCAAGCTGCCATCGCATTGACGAAGGATGGCAGTTATCACACACGTACCAAGCATATTGATATTCATTATCATTTTATTCGTTTTTCTGTTGATGAAGGCTTTACCGAGTATTGAGGCTAAGCATTTTGCGCAGGAACTTGGCCTACACCCTCTCGTTTGAGGGGGAGTGTTGATGTATTTTCATATGGACTACACATTGCAAATGTCTCGGGTACATCCGTATGACATAATCATGTAGATATATTCTGTTCTGATGCGTATCTACATCTCAGTCTCGGACTCTGTCCAGTACTGAGGTGAGATCTGTCTATTTGTACTTCGTACTCTATGCTTACACCTTGTAGTGTACTTCTACAGGTGTGCAATACATAGTCTCGGACTCTGTCCAGTACTGAGTGTACTTCTACAGTTGGTTGCATTCATGTCCATCCATGCCTAATGTCTGCTCAACCATGCATGTCCTTAGAAGGCTCACAATCCTCGATATGCTGCTCTTGGACGTGCTTGCTGCAGGAAGTCGGAGAAAGAGGAGGATGAGGAAATGCTAAAAGACGGCAAGCTCGCTGCCAAAGGAGATGTCCAGCCCTATGTCCTTGAAGAATCACCTAGCTGTCAGTCTGCTCTTGCCATATCGCGCAGGTTCCACTCATTCTCTAAATAGTTACCAATGGTGCTACGAGGGCATACCAACTTCAGGGACTGAACTGGATGGCATCACTGCATCCCAATGGTCTGAGCGGCATTCTTTACTGATGAAATGGTACATTTCCACATGTATGTGCCTTGTGATGGCCCAATCATACACTTCTTAGGTCTTGGTGAAGCACTGCAATCCATCTCGTTCACTTCCTACCGTGCAGCACCAATCGCCAATCGACTTCTCCCACAAGATGTCAATGTTTGTGTCACATGTTACGAGATTTGTCGCGTTGAAAAGTTGGTGCTCAGAAAGCTCTCATTCGAGTGCATCGTGATTGACAAAGCCCACCTAATCAAGAATATTGACTCCAGATTGACCGCTCCTTCATGTCCTGCAGTCGCCTATTGATTTCTGGTACCCCACTTCAGAATAGTCTGAAGGTGCTGTTTGCTCTCCTCAACCTCATCCATTCCAAGATTTTTTTCATCTATGCCGATCTTGATGCATCCCTTCACAAGGGTGATGTCAGTGCTGATGGTGAGGAGATGAGCAAGAATGTCCGTTGCACAGGACATCTATGTCGGACGTGGTGAAGCTTCTTCCAGGTCAGTCACCTTCTTCTTGTGTTTGTACTTCTGACGATTGACCCTGACTTTGGGGAAGGAGATCAGTATGTATGTTGGGTGTACTGATGTGCAGAAGGGGTGGCATTGCTCCATTTTGGAAAAAGAGCACAGATGCAGTCAATGGTTTGTTGCGCCACTGTCTGCTTGTTCTGGTCTGAATGTCTACTAAAAGGATTGACAGGCAGAAAAGAGGGTAAAATCTGTTTGATGGACATGTGGTTATGCAGGTGCATCTTACGGTCAGTCTGCGGGATTCAAACTCAACAGCAAGTACAATGGCTTTGGCCTCAAAGACCTCAACTGCTTTGTGGCTGACAGTTCGTTGCAACAATGGGAAGGTGAAGACCTCTGGGGCGGTGCACACAAGACACTCAACTTGAACATGCCTTTGTTATTGAAGTGGGAGAGGCTGAACTATTTGGTGGACAGCTATTTTTAAAGATACCTTGCATGCCAAACCGTCGAAGACGAAGAAGGCATCATGGATGTTATGTGTGCTGAGGCAGATACAGACATGGGCCTATTGGATGCTGTCATCATTGTGGCCAGTCCATGCAGACAATGTCTTCGTAATCAGGCTTCCAGTTCTTTGATGCAGGCCCAGTTCAGCTTCAAGAGAGAGAAAGCAATGGTGGTATTCAGAGTATGTATTACATGCTGTGGGTTGGTTGAGTTTGCTGAACGCTCTTTTAGTGCTTGAATGGCATCATTGCTACTTTGAGGGGGCCTCAAGGAGGCCCAAAGACGCGCTGGAGAAACTGGAAGTGCTGCATGAGGGTTCATTGACTCGAGTATGTACACATAACTTATCGTATGGTAGACATGCTGATGTGTGTATCCCGTCCTCCACAGCCGAACTGCTTACCACAAGAAGAGCAAGCATCAACACAGAGACTGGGCTCCACGGCTGGAATTCCAGGAATCTGTTGGTGCATTGGAGGACTGTGGGTGGTCTGTCTGTGCTCTTGTGTGTCTCATTATTCTGCTGACAATGAGTCCCCCATGTTTAGGACAGATGGCCATGACCTGCTCTCCTCTGAGATCCAAGACAAGAACGCCAAGGCTGTGAAACGGTACTATACATGCTCCAAGATGCACTTTAAAGAACTTGCTGAATGCCATTGCCTTGAGCAATGTGGGCGGCGATGCAAAGGCAAATGCAACAAATGGACCAATATTAATCTCGAGCACCTCCTTACCAAAACAAATTGACTCTGTCAAACAGCTGATGCAAGAACTGGAACTCAACTACTTGCTGACAGGTGAATGCTAACCCTGTTAATGTGCACCGCAACCAAGGGGAAAGTATACTCTGAAGAGGAAGATCGATACTTGCTGTGCTGGTTGAACCACTACGGGATGCAGGCCGAGGACGTACGAATGCATTAAGAGGGACGTTGTTTCCAGCATTTCCTTTCGACTGCTTTTTCAAGAGTTGGTTGACACAAGAGCTGCAGCAGAGGTGTGGTGCATTGAAGATAATTGGCAAGGAGGCCGAGGTGCTCACACAACAGGGGGGAGGGGGGGGGAAGTTCAAGGGGAGGGGAGGGGAAAGGCGGGTGCCTGGTTCTCTTGGCCTGGAAGGAAACTGACATTTTCGTAGAAACAGGGCTTGGGGGTTGTGTTTCAGAATAAGATCTTGAGAAGAAGGCTTATGTGCACTTCGACACCAAACTGGCACACCATCCCAACTATGTCGTCGCACTGGTTGGTGGTGTTCTCCAGCGTTCAACACCGGGGAGAAGCTCCTTGCTACCCGTGGTTTACTGTGGGCTGTGCCTGCATGTTCAAGACCTGCCGCGTCAGCTATTGGTGTCAGTCCAATCCTTTTCTCCTGGTGCACATCTGACTTCCCTTGTCCAGTCCTTGTGTCCCTGGCTTCATTGCCTATGGTGTCTTTTACACCTGCACTCCGTGCTTCATGCCAAACAATTTCTGTGGATTTGGTCTGCGTCGCCCTGAGATCGCTTCGCAACTTTTTGTCCATTAAGCTTCCCTCGTTGCCACCTTGGATTGAGTGACTGTGGGTGAAACGCCCTTTGAGGCGCTACCCAGCACTAGCATCGTTGGCCCCCTTGCTATCCCCCAGCTTCGTGGTTCATTCTGCATATGACTCCAGAGTGAGGACACACCTCGAACACTGCACTGCCAGAAGTTCATCTGGTTGTGTAAGTTGCTGATGCATGCATGCCGCTGCACTCTCAGCATTCTCAGCCCTTAGCTGAGGTCTCCATGGTGGGTAATGACTTGATATGCTTTGGGGCAGTCAAATTCCTAATTCGGTGGCTTAGTGATTCAGCAACTAACGCTCGCTAAGCGATCATCCCTTAGACTGGTGGAACAACTTCCCTCAAGGTGGTTGGTGCTGCATCGTTGTTCACCATTCTAGGCTTCTTATGACTCACAATCGGCTGATCTATGAAGCTGCACAAAGTATCTGTCAGTACAGCAGCTGACCAGGTCTTCTACGACATCTCTCAAGATGGCTCGCCGTTGCTTGTCGATTACATCCTGATTTGCTCAACCGATCTGCTATAGAGCCACCTTTCTCACTGTCGCCGGCCTAAGCCCGATATCATGATAAGCTTCATCTGCATGTGCCTCGGCAAAGCTAATCGGTGGACCGTGGCTAGACTCTGGATTCTCATCCAATAAGCAGTCAATTCTTGATCAATTGTGGGCCACTGTGTTTCTGATACAGCAGGCGTCCAGAATTGGCACCGCCACCTTTCCCATCTGCCCTTGGCACCAAACAATCGGCCACAATAAATAGAGTCAACGCTTGGTTCTTTTTCGTCGCTGCGTATAAATGGCTCCCATAAAATTACCTTGCACTCGCGACCAAGTTTCTCCAGGATCGTCCAATGCTGAAGAGTCCATCCCCCGCCTCTGATTCTGACAAAGATTACTGGCCAGTGTGTGAGATTGTCACCGAGTCTGGTACAAAATATAAGGTGGAGTGGGATGGAACAGATCCCACCACTGGAAAGCCTTGGGCATCCAGTTGGGTGCCAAAATTTGATTGCACGGGTGATGCAGTGGCCAATTGGTGGATGAAGATGAAGTCAAAGAAAGAGGGTGTTTCTGGGCCTGGTAGGGCCATTGGTGCATTGTCTTCTTGCAACAGTGCATCTCAAAGGTATTAACAGCCTCCCAGGTTCAAAGGGCCTGACAAGACCACCAGCAGAGTCAGGGCAAAGTGCAAATGCCAGTCCGAAGAGTCGGGAGACGAACTCAATGAGCCAGAAGACCAGGTTAAGGTGAAGTCTGCTAAAATGCTCGACGTCAAGCATGCCTTGCCTCTGGGTTCTCCCTTGATCAAGATTGGCCCTCCCCGAGGCATCTAGAAGAAGCTTTTGGAAGTCATATCTGGCGAGCCTGCAGAGGCCCCTGCATTGCCAGCGCCCACACCAGCACCCCGTATCCTACACCTGGAGCAACTGGGATCTGATTCTGGTGACCACTCTCAATCACTCCCTAGCCCTGCTGCAACTCGGCCCCCTTGGGTTCTCCAGCAGCACACCCGACAACAAGAAAAGGATGCAAAGCAAGAGCAGATGGATGTCGTCCACTATTCTTCCTCCAGTTCCAGAAAGACGGTCAGCACTCTCCCATCAGGTGATCAACTCCAGTATTTGAGGGTAGCAGGCCGGACCAGTGTTGTGAGTGCTTTTGAATCACCTCAAATGAAAGCTCTAATGAGCCCTGGGCAGCCTGACCTTGCCGGCCTCCTTGTCAAGGTAGAGGAGATCAAGCAACTACAATGTGCAATTAGCATTGACTGCAACACTGCAATGAAGCTTGCCACAGAGGTGATTCAGGCCATAGGGGCTCTCCGGGAGGACTCACAGCAAATGTAATTAGTCAAGCTGTTGGCTGTGTTGGAGAACAGCCAGTTGGAGCATTTAGCTTCATGTACATTTCCTTGTTTGGACAACACTGTTGGTTTACACGTTGTGCCTAGTACTTCTGCTTTCCTCCAGTCTTGTGCAACTCAACTGGAGTATTCACTATCTCTGTCTAGCACACCTGGTTCCAACAGTAGTAATTGACAGTATCCAACCTTAGTTCCAATGCTTCCAGATCCCAATATCCAGAACCACCATTCCGGAACCACTTCCGAAATTTTCCCATGCACTTCCGGACTCGGAACTACTGGAAGGTCCAGAACCACTTCCAGAACATTCCTGTGCTTTTCTGGAAGCATTGGAAGCATTGGAAGTATTGGAAATTGTTAAAATGTTCTCTCAGGTTTGCTACTACAATATTGCAGGTAACATAATACGAGTATACCTCCGCCCATAGCATATATATCTTTACCCTGCTTACAAGCACCTCAGTCGTTTCTGCCATCTTAGGCAGCGGCTGAGGTGAGTACTTTTTATTTAGTTTTCATTCCTAGCTAATGTACTGTAGCACTGGGCAATTCCTGCCTTTCTCTTAGGTGAATAATAGTCGTTTCTGCCATCTTAGGCAGTGGCTGAGCACTGGGCAATCCCTGCCCTTCTCTTAGTTTTGTTAGTAATACCATGGTTCCCGACTGCTACGTCTGAGTCAGGTCATGCAGCTCCATTGAGCGATCATTGTTCCCTCAAACTCAGTACTCAGGTATCAGAGGTTCTTGCTCTGTTCCGTGGCCCACTCCCTCGCGTGGTGTAGCATGAAAAACACTTGACACGTTCATCCAGCCCTGCACTCAAGGTTGCAACAGCCATGGCACCAACGACTAGTATGTCTGCGGTCACCCTCTGTTTGACACTCCTAACTAACTTCCCCTTGGACCGTTCATGTCGAACCAGTGGTGGTGCGCCCAGCTTGAACTTTCCATATTTGAGCTCGTTCCCACTGACACCCTATGTCTTTGGTGCAGGGAGAGAGTCCATCTATGATGCACTGCCCCAGAGGTCTTCACCTTCCCATTGTTGCAATGAACTGTCGGCCATGAAGCAGTTGAGGTCTTTGAGGCCAAAGCCATCATACTTGCTGTTGAGTTTGAATCCCGCAGACTGACCATAAGATGCACCTGCATAACCATGTGTCCATCGAATGGATTTTACCCTCTTTCCTGCCTGTCAATCCTTTTAGTAGACATTCAGACCAGAACAAGCAGATGGTGGCGCAACAAACCATTGACCGCATCTGTGCCCTTTTTCCAAAATGGAGCAATGCCACCCCTTCTGCACATCAGTATGTCTGACATACATACTGATCTCCTTCCCCAAAGTCAGGGTCAATTGTTGGAAGTACAAACACAAGGAGAAGGTGACTGACCTGGAAGAAGCTTCACCACGTCCGACATAGATGTCCTGTGCAACGGACATTCTTGCTCATCTCCTCACCATTGGCACTGACATCGCCCTTGTGAAGGGATGTGTCGAGATTGGCATAGTCGAAAAAAATCTTGGAACAGATGAGGTTGAGGAGAGCGAACAGCACCTTCAGAGTATTCTGAAGCAGGGTACTGGAAATTAATAGACGACTGCAGGACATGAAGGAGTGGTCAATCTGGAGTCAATATTCTTGATTAGGTGGGCTTTGTCAATCATGATGCACTCGAATGAGAGCTTTCTGAGCACCAACTTTTCAACAAGACAAATCTTGTAACATGTGATGCAAACATCAACATCTTGTGGGAGAAGTTGATTGGTGATTGGTGCTGCATGGTAGGAAGTGAACGAGATGGATCACAGCACTTCACCAAGACCTAAGAAGTGTATGATTGGGCCATCGCAAGGCACATACATGTGGAAATGTACCATTTCATCAGTAAAGAATGCTGCTCAGACCATTGGGATGCAGCAATGCCATCCAGTTCAGTCCCTGAAGTTGGTATGCCCTCATAGCACCATTGGTAACTATTCAGAGAATGAGTGGAACCTGCGCGATACGGCAAGAGCGGACTGACAGCTAGGTGATTCTTCAAGGACATAGGGCTGGACATCTCCTTTGGCAGCGAGCTCACTGTCTTTTAGCATTTCCTCATCCTCCTCTTTCTTCAACTTCCTGCAGCGAGCACGTCCAAGAGCAGCATATCGAGGATTGTGAGCCTTCTAAGGATGTGCATGGTTGAGCAGACGTTAGGCATGGATGGACGTGAATGCAACCGACCTTGGTATCGACGAAGCATCTGAAGATATGGTCTGCATCCTTGAGTCGCTTCTATTGAATTGGGTGACTGATTTTGGGCATGGACAGCATGCGTATGTGACGTTCCCCCAAACAACATCAAATAGGGGCCAACGATTGCAGCAGTCACAGTCACCCTTGCCTGAGAGAGAAATGAGCGTGGATAAGTGTCATGTAGCACCTTCCCTGCAGGCAGGGAATCATTATGGGTACTAGAGGGAAAGGGCAAGCCAGAACATACCAATGCCGATCTGTACTGACAGGACTAGCCAAAAGCAGCATCCTTAGTTGGCTGCTTCGTTCACTGCACTCTTTAAATTCAGTCCAAATTCAGTCCCACATGACCATGACAACACAGTCACACTACACTGGAATTTGAACATTTGTTTACTACCAGCTGTGCTTCGAATAGGCTGTAGTGAAGACAAGAGGGTGAAAAAGAAAAGGGCAGGCACTGGCAGCCTGAGTGCCATATAAGAAGAAGGGATAATTTTGTAATGATACACCTTATTTGTCAGTGGAATAGATGATCAACTCATTTGATTGATCTACATATTGCAGTGGGGAGAATAAGTGAACATCACAAACCCACCGCATTCGGTGCCCCATCGGGTGACTTGGCGTCACTTCTCCCTTTGATCTTTTGCTGTTGTTCTACCCACAGGCTTGGTTGACTATTACACAGACCCCA
>JBBPOF010001056.1:0-13377 GCA_038091315.1 Porphyrellus cyaneotinctus | reverse complement strand
AGAAAGCCAAGAGTCAGTACTTTATTTCATACACTAACATAATGGCAGTCCAGGTTAGGGTTGTTGAGGGTTATCAGCTTTAGGGGAAAACATGCAAACATTGGGACAGTTTTTTGAGCCACTGTATCTTCATGGACTGAAAATATGAACATGGTGTTTGCAGTTACATACTATCTAAATGCACAATGCCTCAAAAGACCCCAAGACGGCTGATGAGCTTTTGAAACAGATGTTATTAGCCATCAATATTATTGAGACTGAATGGAGTTCAACTGTTGTTGCATGTACTACAGATGCTTCAGGAGAATCCAAGAAAGCATGACAGCTCCTTTAGGAGAAATATCCACACTTGGTTGTTCTGGACTGCCTGGCTCATCAGGTATGTTGCTCTTCATACATGCTTGTCATTCCATTCAATCAAGTAACATTTCAGTGGAACCTCATTGGTGGCAACTGTTAGAACCATGATTGCACAGAGGTCCTATGCTCTGTTTTGGCATCAGAGTGCAAGTCTGCTTAGGGGTTGACCAAGTCTGGTAACAGGAACAAGGTCCGAGGGTGAACAACAAAGTCCAGAAGTGAATGACAAAGTCCAGAAGCAGACAGTGATGTCCAGAGACAGACAACAATGTTCAGAGATGGGCAAGGATGTCCGGAGGTGGATGATGAAGTTCAGAGATGGACAAGGTAGAGGATGAGGATGGATAGAAATGTCTGAGGATGAACGTCCTATGGACATAAGTGGAGGTCACAGCGGACTTGACTGGAGGGGTTAGGGACTGTGGCTTCAGCAACTCAGGTCGGAGCACTGTGCTCTTGTGTGAACTGTGTCCTTGTATTTGACAAGGGATGGAGTTAATGATGGGGAAGCCAAAGGTAATGATGGAGGAGATGGGAGTCAACCCATTAAGGAGGTCAGAGGTTTGTGGGGTATTCAAGTTGATATTTGAACTAGAGTACAACACTATACTCTACGAGTTTATATACAGAGATGACAGGTCTGAGTGACCAAGTTAATGGAGGATGGTGGTAAGTTTGCCAGAACTGAGATGGAGATACAAATGGTCTGGAGCTATGATGGATGTACAAATGCCCAGAGCTGTGCTTCTAAGTGAGACACAGGTTAACTGATTAGCAATGATGTTGTCACAGAGAATGAGTAAATGGGAGTCATAAAGTGGGAGTCATAATCAGGGGAGATGGAAAGGGCGGATTGAAGCCCGGAGGTGCAGGAGTGTGCTGGAGGTGCAGATGAGTGGAATGTCAAGGATAGACATAGTGATTGGCAGAGTTTGACAGGAGTGATTCGGAATGGTCTGGAAATGTTGGAGGTGGAGTATGGAGTTGAACTCGTAGCACGGAATATGACAGCAACCTTTTTATGGTTAAGGATGACTATGCAGTGTATGGGGACATGGCCCAGGAACTCATCACATGGTTATGGAGCAAGACATGAGTAGTTATTTTACTTCACAAAATACAAATGGCCACAGTCGGACATACTGTTGCAATACTTCAAGTTGTTTTAACCCAATGGCTATCTCACTATCTTGCATATCAATGACTCTTGGAAGTCTGGCCAGCACTTGAGCTTCTCATCATGAAGCATGAGTTTACTTTGCTTGCATCTAGAAATAGGATAGCCTGTAGAAAGATGGAGACAGCCATTGCGACCATTAAAAATGCTACATTTTGGCATGCAATGGCAAGGTAAGCATGATACATAGTATACTATGTTGTTTTCATGAATCAAGAACACTCATGGCATATTAATCTAGGTAGAAGAGCTTGCTTGAACCAATTGCACTCATGACAAATATACATACACCAAGCTGCTCATGCATGACCTGAGCATGTTGTGATCTCATTTGGATTTCTATATTTCTGGTATTCCAAGCTTATGGACGAGCTTGATGCCCCTGCACATGTGGCTGTGCAGAGGGATGCAGAGGGTCGGTGGGCAAATTGCGACCAGGAGATCTTTATTGCTGCTGTCATTGTGAATTCCTTCTATAAAGTGGCTCCATTTAGTAAGATTCCATTGACCACTCATGCTGGACTAGCAGCTCTCTTTGGCCATCTTTGGCTATGCTTTTACAACAAGCCTGCTCCACTTGATCTTTTCACCAATTTAAAAAAGTATGTTGTGTGTTCTGGTGAATTTGTGTACATGGAGATATACAAAAACACTGTCCTAGCTCAGGCAGAGGCAGCAGTACATATATATTCACCCTACCTACAAGCACCTCAGTCGTTTCTGCCATCTTAGGCAGTAGCTGAGGTGAGTCCTTTTTACTTAGTTTTCATTCCTAGCTAATGTACTGTAGCACCGGTGCTGGATCAGCTTCTCTTCTCCTGGTCAGTCACAACACACCTTCACTCTAAAACAGCTCTCGCACAATGTCGCCTTGGGTTCATCTTGCGGCTCGCATGTGAGGTTGTACTTGACGCACTGGACACAGTCTGGTGCTACTTGCCCCTTGCCTTTGTTGAGGCGCTGTTGTGCCGCTATCTCCACAGCCTGTTCCATAGTTAACTTCAGTCAGTTATGATCAGATGTTACTTACCCGTTTTCTGGCCGCCTCCTCTGTCTCCTTGCGTCGTCGCTCCTCCTCAGCCACTTTATGTCGTCTTTCCTTCTCGGCCACCTGTCGCACTTTCTCTTCCTCTGCCTTCTTCCACGCCTCCTCTGCCTTCTTCCATGCCTCCTCCGCCTTCTTCCATGCCTCCTCTGCCTTCTTCCATGCCTCCTCCGCCTTCTTCCATGCCTCCTCCACCTTCTTCCACACCTCCTCTGCCTCCTTCCTCACCACAGCTCATCATCATCGTTCCTTTGCTTTGGTGTCCCAGAGGACATCATCATCGTTTGCATCTTCCGCGAGACATGCATTGGATCAGTTCTTGATGTCGGTGATGTCAGACATGTTGTAGGAAGAAGCTAAGGAGAGAATTTGCACAAAGCTCAATTTTATACTGCATTGCTAAGGAATTCAGACTCCATCACTTCAAGCTCCGTATGTCCACCATCTGGATCAAAAGCAAACCTCCACACTCATCACACTATCACCCTATGGCCTTCAGGGGTTCAGGCCTAAGGGGGGGATACTGTCATATCCCATGTTTCAGATTCAACCTCATACTCCACCTCCAATGCTTCTGACCCTTTTCTGGGTCACTCCTATCCACTCCGCCAACCACTATGTCGACTCCTGACATTCCGCTCATCTGCACCTCTGGCACACTCCTGCACCTCCGGGCTTCAATCTGCCCTTTCCATCTTCCTTGATTATGACTCCCACTTTATGACTCCCATTTACTCATTCTTTGTGACAACCTCATTGCTAATCAGTTAGCCTGTGTCTTGCTTAGAAGCACAGCTCCGGGCATTCATACATCCATCACAACTCCGGACATTTATGCATCCATCACAGCTCTGGACCATTTGTACCTCCATCTCAGCTCTGGCATACTTACCTCTGTCCCCCATTAACTTAGTCACTCAGACCTGTCACCTCTGTATATAAACTCATAGAGTATAGTGTCATACTCTAGTTTGAATATTGACTTGAATACCCCACGAACCTCTGACCTCCTTAATGGGTTGACTCCCAACTCCTCCATCATTACCTTTGGCTCCCCTGTCATTAACTCCGTCCCTTGTCAAATACAAGGACACAGTTCACACAAGGGCACAGTGCTCCGACCTGAGTCACTGAAGCCACAGTCCCTAACCCCTCTGGTCAAGTCCACCATGACCTCTGCTTATGTCTATAGGATGTTCATCCTAAGACATTTCCATCCATTCTCGTCCTCTGCCTTGTCCACCACTGAACTTCATCGTCCACCTCCAGACATCCTCATCCATCTCTGGACATCCTCGTCCATCTCCAGAAATCCTCATCCATCTCCAGACATCACCATCCACTTCCAGACTTCGTCATTCACTCCCAAACTTCATCATTCACCCTCAGACCTTGCTCCTGTTACCAGACTTGGTCAACCCCTAAGTGGACTTGTGCTCTGATGCCAAAACAGAGCATAGGACCTCCATGTAATCATGGTTCTAACAGTAAGTATGTCCAGAGCTGTGCTACTAAGCAAGACACAGATTTGAAGTTTATTAGCAATGAAGAGTGTCATGCAAAATGAATAATAGGAACAGAGTTGTAACCAGAGGAAGCAGAAGTCAAGTCCGGAGGGCGAGAAAGAAGAAAAGGTCAGAATAGGTTCGGAGTTAATCTGGAAGCCCAGAGTTGGACTTAGTGAAAATCTGGGATATGATACCCTAGCCATCTATGCCAAATGCAATAGTCTTCTTCAGTCATAACCCATATGGACTGGGCAGAGCCTTGTGGTTTCAGATGAAAAACTCTGAATCAGTGAAGGCAATCTGGGGTATTGCACTTTTCAGCTACAATTGCCAGAACTCCAGCCTTGTCCCAGAACTGAATCTTGTCTTTAATTTCACAGTGATATCCCAGTTTGGTAAAACCTAAAACAGAAAGTAATCTGTGAGAGAGAAATGGGACATACTATACATTAAATAATCTGATGGTCTTCAGGCTTTTACCAGTATTATGGCAGAATATGATGGTTCCAGGACCAATCATCTCCATTTCCTCTCCATTAGCAATGCAGCATTTGCACCTTCGATTGCCAAGGTATATGAAATCATCCCAAAAAAGAGTAAGGTGATCAGTTGAACCAGAATCAACCATCCAGTGGGTTTGATGAATATCAGAGGAAGAGAAAGATCCTGCCATATACAAAGAACTAGTGGATTCAAAATGGTACTTGTTGTGGTCATCCACAGTATAGAAGTAAGGGTTTTTGGTTAACTGGACTTCATCTACATTTCTATAGTGGAAAGTCTCCTCTATTTCCCATTGACCATATCAAAGATCATCTCTCTTTATCATCCATGTATTATCAGTTGATTCCAGATAAATGCATCTGCTGGATCCTGGTAATCTAGTTGAGATGATTTTGGTCCTTTTTGTTTTCTTGACCCTTTTGCTGATGCATTACCTCCCACTAATTGTGAAGTCATATTAGCAAGAGGCTGGACGAAAGGGCAGGTCCACAATAGAAAAGTCATTGACTTCCATACCTTCATACCATTGATCAACATCTTGTGACCAATCAATCTCTCCTCACATTCCATCACTGTGGACAAGCTATTAGAGGTGGCAATTGCAGGAGTGAGACTAGGAAAATCTGGTTCATATCCAAGATTTTCATCATCATCATCAATCTCCACAATGCAAGCAGTATTATCCGCTTCAATAAACATTGCCTTAGCTTTACCTTTTCCCTTGTCTTATTGTGGCACAGATCCAGAAGGTT
The DNA here is from genome assembly GCA_038091315.1 of Porphyrellus cyaneotinctus. Lineage (NCBI taxonomy): Eukaryota > Fungi > Basidiomycota > Agaricomycetes > Boletales > Boletaceae > Porphyrellus > Porphyrellus cyaneotinctus. The sequence continues at coordinate 8,031 of JBBPOF010001056.1, read as the reverse complement.
GACTCTGATTTGGGTTTGATCCCCCAGATCACTTCCAGTCATCTCAGTGTTCTGTGGTCATATAACCGGTGGCACAACATCTCTGGCACCATTGCAGTTTCTTCTTTAATTGGTTCTGGTTGTATTGGTTAGGGGGATTAGACCCTGAACCTGATCCAGATCCAGATTCTTGTCCAGAATTTCGGTTATAATGCCCAGGGGCTCTAGAAATTCGGTTAATTAAAGAAGTACCTTGTGTTTTATGGTTTATCTCTGCCAGAATAACAGGAATGATATTGGTGGGAATGAAGTCAGTGGCCACTTTTGTGTGTACCAAGGTAGACACAACATTGTCAAACGAGTGAGGGAGTGCAGCACAGATGATCATGGCCTTGAGGTTATCCAGCAAAGCCAGTCCTGCACCAGAGAGTTATGAGAACAACATCTCCATGTGCACCAATTGTGCTGACATCTCATCTTGTTCTCCAATATGAAAGTGTACCAGTTCCTTGAAAAGAGAGAATTGGCCAGTTGGTCCAGTGGTAGTATATTGAGTTGCAAGGTTTATGAGAGTTTGTGCTGCCAGAGAAGCGAAGATGGTTTGTCCAGTGGCATCTGTGGCATAGTCTTGTGCAACATGAACTCTAATGTCTTCTTTGACATATAAGGCAATCACTCCATTTGTCTGTGCATCATCCTCCCACTTGGCTTTGGAGTCGGTGGAGGCTGCCTGTCCTGCCGGATAAATGAGGGTTCCTAATGCAACCCTCCAGACACAAAGTGTCATAAGGTAAGATTGAATGGAGGACAACCAATTGTGGTGGTTGTCCTTTCTGGTGAGAACAATGATGTTCTTGGTGATGCCAGATTCAGTTTTGCCAGACATAATGCCTATAAAATCCCAAGTAAAATGAGCTGAGTAATTAAATCCATTTGATAAGCTGAAATATGAGAAGAGGGTTCAGAAGGAAAAGACAGTGAAGAAGTGGATAAAATAAATGAAGAAGAGATTGCTGATTTGCCAATGACTCTGGAATGAGGTCCAGGGTATTGAGATACCCGGTTCTCCATCTCAACAAAGAAGATGTCCATCTGGAAATGATAGTTATCCAATTCCAGAATGTCACCATTGTCGTTTTCTAAGTTGATGGTTGCCCCTTCACAATCAAAATATTCAAGAATGAAATCAGAGTTTTTTGGACATAATACAGCAATATCATGAAAAGTTAGAAAAACCTTTTCTATGATTGGAAGTCTAGTTGCCAGCCGCATGCAAGAGTGCAAGGCGTCACAGGCGTATGGGACATGAGCCCAAGTTGGAAGAGGGTGTTGATGTATTTTCATATGGACTACACATTGCAAACATCTTGGGTACATCCATATGATATAATCATGTAGATATATTCCATTCTGACGTGTATCTACATCTCAGTCTCGGACTCTGTCCAGCACTGAGGTGAGATCCATCTATTCATACTTCATACTTTATGCTTACACCTTGTAGTGTACTTCTACAGGTGTGCAATACACAGTCTCAGACTCTGTCCAGCACTGAGTGTACTTCTACAGGTTATGAGCCCTGTGCTCTAATCATGAAATAACTCACACAGAGACATGCATACAGACACTCTAATGTCTTCCACCATGTCTAAGGAGATTGAGCTGTCTAAGCTAGATGCATCTGGTAAGGAGTGGACTACTTGGAAAGTCCGGCTCCAGGTTGTCACAGCCAGTCAAGGACTCGGCAGATTCCTTGATGGTATGACACCAAAACCCATAGATCCTTCAGTGGGAAAATCTCCAGGATGGACAGTGACAACTCCTTACGAGGTAAAGGCTGTTGTGCAATATGCCAAAGACCTTACCACATGGTCTGAGAAGGATGCAAAAGTTCGCCATGTCATCGCTACTACCCTTCCCAACACCCTTTTCATTCATCTCATCAATAAGACAACAGCTCAAGAGTACTATGATACTCTTCATACCCTTTTTGAAAAGAAGTCCATCATGGTTGGTGCTGAGCTATGGTGACAGTTAGGTGAAATGAGACTCAAGGAGGGTGGTGATGCATGAGCACATATAGACAAGATTGTTGCTCTATGCAAGAAACTAGCATCCATTGGACAACCAGTATTGGATGACGATCTGTTCAACATTGTATATGCGTCACTTCCACATTCTTATAACCCCAGATTGGCTTTGCTATCCACCATCATGTGTCTAGAAAACAAAGCTATTAGTGTTATGATTTACCCTTATCCTCTTCTTTTCTCCTTTTCATTTGACGTAACTAAGCCACATTTGGACTTACCTCGTTTCTTCTGCAATGACTCATCTCCATTCCATCACCTTCTGTCATGTTCCACTCACTTCGTCATCACTTCCTTTCATTACATTCCATCCAGTTCCTTTTCGCTTACTCAGCTAGTCTTCCTATGCCTGCCCTTAACTTCCTCAGTAGTACTTAAGTTGCCACTCTGGTGCCCCTTACTCTCCAAGCTAGACCTACTCGATCCCTGCCTTGTATCCACTTGGCCTTTGAATAGTAGCTCTCTTGCCCACTCCCCCATTGCTCTCATTGAGTGGACATTCCCCAGAACCCCTTTGAACCACTTAGTCCATTGTTGTTGGACCATCCCCTTGAACCCTTCAAACCCTTGACCCTACAAGCTACACCCCTCGAGTCTACGTCAGTCACCATCCGTGGCTGTCATAACAAAAGGTCTAGCTTTCCTCTCGAACGGCCCTATCATTGTATAGGCCACCCACCCATTAAACCCCTCGAACGTAAGACATAGTGCCTCTTCATGAGTGCCCCCTTGCACCCCAACCATTGATCCAAGGCAATCTCCAACAAGCCCCTCATTTATGGGCTACCGACATCGAATCATTACCACACCCTCGACCCCCTCCAAAAACTCTGAAACATCCGAACCATATGACTCAGACAACAATCTCCTCAGTGCAACTGAGGAAGATCCCACACTCAATCTAGTGCAACGATTATACATAAGTGCCACTCTTCCACGATCCCCTAGTCCACTGTCCGCTCCTCCAACCCCTCCTCGTATCCCTACTCCACCCATACCCATATCCTCGACAAAACCCACCGAACTGCACCTTGATGCCCCTGAACCCTTTGACGGCAATTACGAGAAGGCCATCCCCTGGCTCAACACCATCACCATTTATCTCCTCATCAACAAAGATGTACAGTAAGTCTGAATGGGGCTTAGCTAAGTCAAAGGAGAAAGCAAAGGAAAAGTTAGGGGCAAATCATAACAACTGCTGAAAAGAGCATCATCATTCTCTTGAATGAAGTCAGTGGTTTTTTTTTGGAGTTGCTTGAGTCATTCCAATAGGCATCAATGCTTTAAAGCCTGACTGGGAATCTCAATGAGCCTCTGAGTTTAGCTCTTGTCTCTAGGACACCTTGACTCTTGCAATGTTTTCCAAGACTGCACAATGTAACCTAAACATGTCGAGTCCCAGACTTCAGAGACATTGATATCACAGATACTAGTATGCTGGCTGTGGAAGGTGACAGAAAAAATGAAAACAAACCAGCAGCACCAAAAGGGCGATGTGATTAGTGAGAGGCTGCATAATACATCCATAAGGGGATGTAAAGTCTAATGAGGTCTGCAAGGAGCAATAAGAGGTGCTCAAGAAGCAGAGTGAAATGGAGGTGCTTTTGGAGATCTGATGAGGTCCACATGAAGTGATGGAAAGTGCTCAAGAGGCACTAGTGAGATTCTGAAGAGATTTGGATGTCAGAGCCTCTCAAAATGTTTTATCTCTTAGAGATGTTACTGCCTACATGTTACGATTTACCCTTATCCTTTTCCTTTCTTTTTCCATTTGTCATAGCTAAGCCCTGATTGGACTTATCTTGCTTCTTCTGCAATGACTCATCCCCATTCCATCACCTTCCATCGTGTTCCACTTGCTTCATCATCGCTTCCTTCTTTCATATTCCATCACGTTCCAATGCCTTCTATATTCCTTAGTCAGCAGCACTTCTCTGCCCACCCTTAACTGTGCTTCTATGCCTGCCCTCAACCATACCTTATAGTATATAGTCTCTTCTTGGACACTCCTAGAACTCTAACATAGACCTGCTCAGTCTTCCCTCAATATGCACCTAGATCTCTCCTAGTATCTCCCAGACCCTACACTGTGCAATCCAGTCTATCGTTGATACCCTCATCCCCACTGTTGAGCCCCCTAGTCCCATTCCCTTGACTAGTCCACTGTTCCTCCTACCACTGCCCCTCCTATCCGCCGACCCTCAGTCCACTGACCCTCTTGTCCGCCCCCTTGTCCCCACCGTCACCTCGTGGCTTTGTGCCACAGCCCCCTTGTCTCCACCATCACCCCAAGGCTCTGTACCACTGCCCCCTTGTCCCTGCTGTCACCTCATATCTCTGTGTCACAGACCCCTTGTCCTCCATCCCCTTGTCCTTCATTCCTTTGTCCTCCATCCCCTTGTCCTTTGTCCCCTTGTCCTTCATTCCCTTGTCCTCCATCCCCTCGTCCTTCATCCCCTCATCCTTCATCTCCTCGTCCCCAAATCCCTCATCCTCCATCCCTTTGTCCTCAGGTCCCTCGTCCTCTGCCCCTTTGCCCTAAGGTCCCTTGTCCTCCATCTCGTTGTTCTTGGATTTCCCGTCCCTTGCCTCTTGGGCCTTTCCTGAGCCTACGCCAGTCGCTACCCACAACTGTCGTAACACTACAATGGAAATTGGTCTGGAAGATGACTATTGCTCCTGAGAAGTGCTGCCTGAGGTGGCTTGCACTCTGATTCCAAAGTAGAGCATAGAACCTTTGTAGTAATCATGGTTTTAACAATAGCAGGTTGACCCACATCGACAGACAAAGGCTGTCATCAATGACATGCATGGTGATACAGGGTACATATTGTCAACAAACTGATAAACAACCATTGAGCAAATAATTGATGACTCATGTTGTATAGATTGAGTGAGCAGCCCAGCAAAAGGGCAAGTTTTTTGTACTGGTGATGAACTGTTTGTTAGAAATTTCTTGCCACCATGCAGCCCATGCCAAGGACTTAGCATATATTATCAATAGATCATACCCCATTCTCATGCCTGGCTAATGCAAATTAGAGTAGATTATGTAAATTTTTGCATTAGAATGGCATGATAATGGCATGATAATGAACTTATCATGAACCTTGTGATGCCGCATCTGGGTTAGTATGCCTTATGAGGCAGTCGTAAGGGGTCGTAAGACGGCAGCATTACAATGGCAAAAAAAAAAAGTTCCGACATATAGTTATTAGATAATCAAACATATTAGATAAGCGAATCACTTGGTCATTTGCGCCCGAGAAAACCCTCCACTGCCGTGGAGTCGGGGATACAGTTCGTCCCACAGATTCCGCAGAACATGGTATACTATTACAATGCGTCTGGAATATTACAGCCGTCCGTCCTCGTGCTATTATACTACAATCATCAGCGATATCCATGTGTTGGTGGAGTCCATGGGCGTGCCAAAATCACGATGCTAATTGTAGGCGATTTGTAGCGTTATGCTACCTCCACCTTCTCCGTTTCGAGTTCCTCTGGATGCACAACTGTGTTCGTTTGGGTCCTATCACCGTCGTCGTTCGGTGCTTCGCCGCTCTCGAGATCACCAGGTGTATTGGCTTCGCTACTACGTACGATCTTGCGTTCCAACGAATACTCGCGCAAGAAAAACGTCAGGATCAGCGCAAACCCAGCTATCGGCGTGTTGATGATCCATATCTTGCTAATGGCTTCGGACCATGCGTGCAATATCGCATTGCGAAGGCCAACGTCCTAAATTAATTTTCGTAGCTTAGCGTCAATCCCGCTGAAAACGAAGCACAGCCACTCACAGGAATCAAATGGACCTTGGCAACGCCGTCGTTGAGAGCAGCGGCCGTAGTACCAAGACCACTGCTGGCAAAATTGGGGATACTCAGGAGTTTATGAGGAAGGACGCTTGTAATGATCGTCTCGCCAACAGCAATTCCAACGGCGCCTCCAACAGTACTGAAAATTTCTGAGCAGAGTTCGACTACTTGGCGTTACAAACCAGCTTACCGAAGGAACAGGAAGCCACTTGTGGCGGTGGCCAAGTCCTTTAAAGGCATCGCTGCTTGAAGGCCCACCAACGGTAATTGGAATAGACAACCTATTCCCATCGCCGCGATAAGAGGGAAAACCTCTTGTTCTGCGCTATATATTGGATGAGTATGATGACAGCAGCTTGTAAACGGTAGAGACCAACAGGCTTGAAGTATAACTTAGTAAGATCATAAGACCCATGCCAAGTGTCATCAAGCCATATGCCACCCATATAATTTCGCGATATTTTCCTGTCTTTGAAAGCATCAGTCCTGACACGATTGATATCAGAGCGGCCCCGAGTGAGAAGGGGAGCATCCTGTATACACTACATAAGCTAACAGAAAGACAGTGAAGGGTGCGATGCATACTTGATCCCTGCAAAAGTGGCGGATGCTCCGAGTACTAGCCAAAAGTCAGTTTCCGGCTTGGATAATGAAATGGAAGACCAACCTTGGTAGAATAAGGGCAGATAACTGAATGTTAAATTCAGTCAAGGCTCTGCGGTGTCGAGCTTTCACGACTCACTATGAAATTCCAAAGAAGACAACGGCATGTAGAAAACCGGTGGCAAGAAGAATGCCAGTGGTGCGAGTCTTTGATATCTTGCTAAGAATATTGTAGAGTAGCTTCAAGGGAACTAGCTCACCTTGAACAAGCGTGCAGGGAGGATCGCAGAGCGTGTCGTAAATACTTCATTGATAGCACCAGCGACGAGCAAAACGATTCCAACAACAAGCGGAGCGATCGTCTTTGCTTGTGACCCTGAGACACCCATTAAGCCATTTCTCGAACAAGGGAAACGACGGCCAAGTTCATGCTCACATGATGTCTGACTAAAGTCAAAGCCGATGAGCACGCAAACGATGCCTCCGACGAAACAGACAAGTCCGATAAGATCGAGTTGGGCAAGTTGATCCCGAATAGGGCGTCGTTGATGAGGGTTGAGATTGAGGAAAGTGAAAAGAATAGCCGCGGCAACACCGCCTGTGGGTCTGGAGAAGACTTTCAGCGCAAAGACGGGCATCTGACGAAAGAGGATGGCATACAGGTTGATGAAGAAACACCACCTCCAAGAAACGTGCTGCGCAAATACCTTGAAAACATGTCAGGTCGAAGGCAACAAGACATCGAAAGGCACAAACTCACGCCCCCAAGAAGCGGTCCTATGACACTATTGAATAGTTCGTGAGAGAACATGCCAGGATTCAGGTAGGAGAGATCTTACCTTGCAATGCCAAATGTAGCACCGGCAAATCCGCCATATCGACCTCGACTGAATGTCCGTTAGTAATATATCGCAGTGCGGGACTGTATCACGCACTCCCTCAATGGCACAATGTCCGAAATGGTAATAATCACGAGTTGTGTTATTCCGCCGCCGCCGATACCCTGGACGGCTCTGCACACGATTAACCAAATCATATTCTGCGCCGCGCCGCACATAGCAGAACCAAACTACAAATGGGGGGATGAGAACCCAAAGGACGCAGAACGTTGGAGCGCATACATACCAGAAAGATGAGGATCGACGAGTAAAGGATTGGCTTGCGCCCTATATGCGTTAGGTTCAGGGGTAGTGCCGACGGAAGCGTAGCATTACACTTACCGAACATGTCTGACAGTTTTCCGTATAGGGGGCCAAAGGCACCTGCAGCGAGCAGGTATGCGCTAGTAGCAGAGATCAATCAAGCACAACAGAATCAGAGTGAGACGTACCTGCCAACCCAGCTATAGTTGCTTCCCCCTCCGAGCTCGGCCACGATCGTCGGGAGTGCAGTTGCAACGATCGTCTATCACGATCACTAAATCTGGGACTGTATGAACGCTTGGAGACCCACCTGGTCGAGTGCTGCCAAGAATATGGTGCACATCAAGCCAAAGAACATTCAATAAAGTGTCGTCCACATGTACACCAGAGTCGGTCGGG
>JBBPOF010001055.1:0-13387 GCA_038091315.1 Porphyrellus cyaneotinctus | reverse complement strand
GTATGTGTTGTCTGACACTCAGTTACATAAAGGTGACATCATAGAACCATTACCAAACATATGTAATCACTTTACAGCATGCTATGGTCTAATATATGTAATAAAAACTTAAAGTCAAACAACTGTCTCAATGAGTGATCATTTTGAAATGGCTGCCATTTCATCAAATCCTATTCAAATCTCTTGACCCTTGGTGCTATAGAAAGCCAATAGTCTGTGCTTTATTTCATACACTAACATAATAGCAGTCTAGGTTAGGATTGTTGAGGGTTATCAGCTTTAAGAGAAAACATACAAACATTGGGACAGTTGTTTGAGCCACTGTAATAGGGAATGGGCTGTGCATGCGGTTCTATGTGCTATCTAAAGAGGAAATGGTGGAAACTGAATGAAGTCTGAAAAACGAAAGGGCATGTCCTCGGCACCTATAGGGTTGGGGACAGATAGGGGTAATGCAGATGGAGCAAACAAAGGGAAAATTGTAACAGAAAACATAGATGAGCAGAGACTGTTGGCCAATTGAAGGGAGCATCTCTTTGCTTGGATATGAGATTGAAATATCCAAATATAGTCTTTGCAGTTTATATAACTCCCTCTGTCAAAAGACCTATGAGCATGCCTCGCCCTCCCAGAGATAGAAGCACCTTCAGCTGCAATACAGATTGAGATACCTCTCTTGAAAATGGAGATACTCCCGGGGCTCAGGGTACAGGCAACTGTCCCCCCAGAGGCACTTTGAGCCACTGTGGCACTAGCAATGGCAATTTGATGCAGAATCATGGTTGCTATGATAGTTAGAGCAGACACCTTCCAGAATGTCTCTTAGAACTTGCTTTGATCTCAAACTTGCCTCAAGTCAACTACTACAATGGACTACATGCCCCTTTCTCATTCAAATCCAGCCCATTGGTTCCAACTAACTCAGAAGATGACATGTTGGTTGACATGTTACCACTTGATGGCCAAATAAACTTTCTGAAATGTGATATCAACCCTTGCAAGGATGCTGACTATCTTGATGCTGGTATGATATGTGACAAATGCTTCAGAAATCATTACTATCATAAAAATTCAATGATAGTGAAGTGCAATGCACTTCTGGACAGAGTGCATGATCAAGCTGGGCCTGGACATATTCTGGTGACACTAGTTCATTATCCACAATTTAGTTTGAATGATCAAAGTACATTGGATAGACATTCAATATCACCCCTTGAGAACATGCCTACATCTCCAGGAGGAGCACCTGAGGGATTCAGAAAGTTGCACAAGGTGAGGCAGTGCACTACTAAGCTTGGCAACATCTTACAAGTCCACTTTAGACACAGTTATTTCAGTGACCAGGAACTCTTCATTCTCACCATGCCTTATAATATTTATGCAGTGTTTGTTATTCTCTTGAATTTTGCCATTGATCGCAAGCTTGCAAGTGCTCTGCCCAAGAGGCAACTGTACACAATTTTTGCCCAGATCCACCCAAACACCATGGTAAACTGTGGAAAGAGCTCCCTCATACCTGATCTCTGCTTGCATTTGTCCTCATTGACAACTTTCAGTCATTTTACAACCATACAAGAGTATATTTTTGTAGAGACCACCTTTACGCAGTCAGAGTTGAATGTGATGAAGAAGTTCAAGGACTACATTGTGCATCACTCATATGTGTTAGTGGGTATCAAGATCAATATCAAGGAATCTTGATGTGACTCCATCCTAGTCACCCTCAAATGAAACTACAAGGTGTCATATTGACCTTCCTGTTCTCTCCAAGGAGTGTCCACAATAGTATAACATGGATCAACATCACGGCCATAGAGATTGAAGGGTGGCTTCATCTCAGAGAGGCACTGATTAACCTCCAAACCAAATAGCCACATAACCCACAAACCACATATGTGATTGGCATTAGTCCTCCCTTTTTTTTGCCCCTCCTGACACCACACCATCATTGTATAGAAACACCACCCTACTTTCTCCACTGCAGCCATAGATGTATGGTTTGACTGGATGATGAAAAATTTCAAGGAGCTCATCATCAAATATGTCAATGCAACACCGGCCAATTCTCTATATTCTGATGAGCTTGGAATGGATGATTTGAATGCAGAGGAGAAACAGGCTTGACAAGATGATATATCAGCCTGGATGTCAAGGAGTTCTCTAATTGACTGGAAAGATATCATGGCCTGCTTCACATCCAGTGTGTGGAAGACTGTGCACACATGCTACAGAGACTGGCATTCAAGTCTCTCTAAGTGGGCCCTCTCTCTTGCAAGTTTGCATATCGACAATAAAGAATGTGAGTCAGGCTGAGGTGGCAAATGGATACATACATCTTCATGACTTCATCAAGATATTTTTATTGCAGCTCCACTACAATATTTGATTCTAATTTTTCATTCATTGCCTGCCTCAATGAGGGTGGAAAGGATGATGCTATGAGTCTTTAGGAGCATTGCAACAGAAGTGAAAAGGGGGCTACATCCTGTGTAAGCTGCATTTGTACAATGGCATAATGGTGGTAACAGATGAGGAGGTGATAGATGACTCCATGAGATGGATAAGTGGAGGGAGCTTTGAGGGTGATGGTAGAAGTGGCCCTCTCAATGATATGTATTAGTGATAAATGCCCATTGTCCTTCAAGCAAGAGGTTAAGTAAGAGGCAATGGAATTGGAATTGGAATGGACTGAGACCATCATCCTTTTATAGATAGGTAGTGGTGAGTGTTGAACTCCATCAAGGTGAACATTCAGATTTAGAAAGGGATTTGCAATTACAAAACAGGTCAGAAATCTACTTCCAAACCCATATAGAGAAGCAGGGTGCTGATGGATTTAGTTATTGTCTATTAGATCCTCTTCTTCTAGTGCAGCTTGTTCCTCTGGAACTAGATCTGGGGGGTTCTACTTCTGGTCTCCTTTCCATTGGTTGGTCTCATTGAATTTATATATAGAAGTCTGATAGGACTGGGGGCAGATGAGACCCCACTTATATTGGAGCCTGCTGATGGCCACAATAAAGATGATAGAACAATTAAGGGTGTGAAACATTTTATACCAAAGAAAGAGGATGGTGAGGACAAGGATGATGAGGAGGTCAGCATGATCCAGAGTGATGGAGAAGTTGTAGTTTTGAGTAAAGGGATAAAAGACTCAGTTGGCAAATTTAAGAGAGAATCAAGCCTTATAAGCAGCAAGGGTGGTCTGTGTATACATTAGCTTCAATTTGAGTTCCCAGGTACAATTTTCAGCTTTCTAGGTGATGAGGGGTTGTTAGTGGCAACAAGAGCTGTGGTGAGTGAGCATTTTGTCAATTTTGTATTTCTCTTCATCTACTATCAGATTGAAAGAAGGGTTATGGAAATTGGTGCTGTATTCAGTGGTTTCTCTATAAGGGGAAAGAAGTGAGGTATGGAAGACATTATGGATCTTCCATGTTAGGGGAAGGTTTAGGTGGTAGGTGGTGCATGAACTTACTTATATAATATTAAAGGGTAATTCCATTTTTTCCACTTTGGATATGAGCTTCTTGGTAGGATAGCAGAGTTTGAGGTTGCAAAAATCAAGCTAGATTTCTCTCCTATTTTCCAAAGCTTGAAACTGGCAGAAATGTGCTCCTCTATGACCTATTGGGCCATTTTGTGAACAGCTTGGACTTCTTTTTGAGGGTCATTGAGGGAATGAAGACATTGTTCTACTGTGGGGAGGAAGGTTTTTCTGAGGGGAGGATAAACATGAGGCTCATAGTCCATCATCAGCAAGAATGGGGTCTCTTTGGTGACTGAGTGGACTGTGGAGTTGTGGGAAAATTTCAGCAGTAGGAAGAAGGCATCCCCATTTGGTTAGGTTTCTGCTGCAGAAGATTTAGAGTTAGATTTCAAGCTCCCGGTTGACATGTTCAGTTCAAAGCCCAAGGTGAATTGCAGACCCTGGTCAGAGATGTATTGATTATGTAGGCTGAAGCAAGGAAAGTTATGTTGGAAGAACAAGGTGGCAACACTGGCAGCATTGATGATTTTCTTGCAAGGTAGAAAAATTACCCCCTTTATAAGGCCATGGTCTACCATGACCATAACAGAGTCAGAGCCCTGAGAGGTGGTCAGTGATGAGGTCCACAAAGATGTGTTGGAAAGGTAGCAGCAATAGGGAGGGGGGTGATGCTAGGGACAGTGTGTTATAATTTTCCTCTTGTTTGCCCCATCTGTGTTACCCCTATCTGCCCCACCCTTATAGATCCTGAAGACTTGCCCTTTCATTTTCCAGACTTCATTTAGTTTCCATCATTTTCTCTCTAGACAGTGGATGGATCTAAACCCTCAGCCCATCTTCTATTATGTTAACCTCCATTCCCAAAGTGATATGGTCTATTCTCTTTCAGTCATGGTGACACAGCTTTATTTCTTTTCTGACTTCTGGAGCTATGTCCATTCTCTTTTTGTCATGGTCCTTTCTCTTTTCATTGTGGATTACTTAACCTTTCTCAATTCATCATAGACAGACAGCACCTCCCAAAATGGAATCTTTCATTTCTATTTCATACACCACACTTCTCTTTATATATCTGCACTGCATGTACAATAGTTCCCCATCTAGTTCTACCTGAATCAGGATAGTATTTAGTACCACTCAGCTCCATCTGAGTGAGATCCATTCTCTGCAGTCAGATGCATCTACTGCAAGACTTCCCTCCATATGCCAATGTCTTTGGATATGAGACTGCTGCTCATCATTGTTCCCAGCAACAAGATCAGGACCTGCTGGATACTAGCCTCAACATTAACATAGTGGAGTGGGTGTTCACTTTAGAGGCCTGGCAAGTGGCATAGCCAGAGATTAAGCATCTGATAAAAGAAGTCATTTCCAGCCACCAGTAATTGTGCTGAAGGTGACATACAGTGCAGAAGTAACCTTCATGACCCCTGGTGGGGGAGGAATGGAGGGAGGAAATGAGGTCATGATAAGTGGGCTCAGAGATATAGAGATGGCCTTTGTAGTAGGGTTTGCTGTCAAGGAAAGGCAAATCAGCATGGAATGTGCAGGAAAGAAAAGGGGATTTATATTTGAGGGTGGCAAGGGCATTGATGACCAAAGGATTTATGGAGGTGGAGTTGATAATTTTGTCAGTGAGTGCAGTGTCAAGTGCATTCACAAAAGCATCAGGGGGAAGAAGAGTAACTTCAGCATTATCTCCAGAGGTGTCCACTTCATTCTTATAAGAGATGGATTAGCCAGACCCATTTGGGAATTCAGGCAATAATCCCATCAAAGGTCAAAGTCCTCTATAAAAAGCATCTAGCAAGCCTGTTGGTGAGAAAGTTTGTAGGGGGCCTTAAAATATGTGAGGTTCTTGTGGTCTGTGAGAATGGTGACAGGATGATGAGTCCTGGTAAGGTAATGATGCCATTCCTCAAGAGCAAGGATGACTGCAAGGGATTTGTGATCATAGATGTCATAGTTCCATTCTACAGAACCAAAGGTATGGAAGTAGTAAGTATGGAATGAAGATTCTCATTAGCATCTTTTTGCATAAGAACTGCCCTGGTAGCAAGGAGGGAAGCATCCATCATGACATAGAAGAGTTCCTGTATGTTAGGGAATCAAAGTACTGGTTTCCTCAGGAAGCAGGCCTTTAAACATTGGAATGTGGTCAGTTTGAGTAAACTCCAATTCCAAGGGACATTTTTGCCCATAAGGGCATTAAGGGAGTGGGCAATGGTGGCAAAATTGGGGATAAATTTATGATAGAAGTGGCAAAATCTGAGAAAGAAGCAAACTGCCTTAAGGAAAGTCAGAGATTAGCATTCCTTGATGGCCTTGAGTTTGACTGGGTCCGTGCTGACATGTTTTTCCTTGACAATCATCCTGAGGTATTCCACATCTGTTGTATCAAAGAACCATTTGTCTAGCTTTAAGCCCAAGTTGTATTTCTGAAGGCATTATAGAACAAGTTTGGTTTGTTTTTTGTCCAGAATATGGGTGGCAGAGTGGATGAAAAGATTGTCTATGTAATTATCAGCCAATCTTCAGCAATATAATGGCCAAAGATGTAATCCATGAGCACTGTGGGGAACCACAGCTTCCTATATTCATATTCTTCATTTCTATGACTTTCCATATCTTCCTAGCATCAGTCCCTATTGATCTCCATCATCATTTGACAGTCCATACTCATTGTCTTCCAATCTACTTGTTAATCCATTCCTATCTGCCAGTCTGTTTCAATCTCACTTGTCACTCACTGTCCACATTGTGTCCTATGTCCCTTTCAAGCTTGTTGGTGAGTCTTTTTATTTTCCATCATGTGTTTGTACATGTCAAATGTGTCCAGTATCATTTCACCTATCTGCTGAAGAACAACAAACTGACCTAGAATGCTGTATAGAGGACAGCAGGTCAGTAGTAAAGGTGAAGGATACAATATGTTCATCCCAAGGGATTGCAGGGAAAAAAAGGCAACAGGGAGAATGACCAGAAGGTTTACTAATTTTCAAGAGGGAATAATGAGGGAAAGATCTACCATCAACAAACTTGCTCCTCAATAAAAATGATGCAAACATTCCATCAGTTTTGTTGCTCACTGTATTGTGTGTTTGGGCGAAAACCTGCAGGGTTTTTTGGCCAGAGGCTGGTCCAATCTGTAGATGGCACAGTGAGCTGTGCTCTCAAAATAATAGGAGTCCTACAACACACCAGCGATGTAAAGTGCCCATCCACTAGGAGCGGGAGAAATGCTCACTTAGCACACAGGGGGTAAGGTAATGAGTTTGAATGCCTTGAAAATGTCTGGTTCTGTCAGCAGGAAGAGTGCAAGAACAAGCACATGTTCTTGTAGATAGCTTGTGAAGGCATTTCTGGCCCAAAAGCCTATGGCTTGAACAACTTGAAAGATATTATGCCCTTTGGGAGGTTGTCAGAGTTCCTCCTATGTATAAACTGAGATCTTTTATGTCTAGGAGTCTGTAGCATTTGGCAATGGCAAATATGCGAGGGACAACTTGATTCTTGCTGAAGAGGGGACAGAGACTGGTTTTTGGGTGTTTCCAAGCTAGGAGGTGTCCCACATGTGTGGGTGCTAGATTGACTCTATGATATAGGTGGTTTCTTGATGCTTCTACTGAATCTGTGGTGGACCTGGGGTGTGGCGCATAGTGCACATTCCCACCCAGCTCTCACTGCATTTGGTGAATGGGAATGAGATTTTTCCATGGGAAATTCTTGACTTGCATGAAGGTTAGATTACATCTGATGATATGTGTGCTAGAAGTGAATTTGGTGATGGCAAGGATGGTAAATTCCAAGGTCTGCCAACTCACACACAATAGATGACAGTGGTGACATAGTATGGCCACATCACATGGATTATCAGAGTTGAGATTCTGGCACCAATTTTTCGATTGGCCAGAGTTAACAGGGGTTCACTTCCAGTTCACCAGTCATTTGGATGAACAAGGGAAGAGCCTGCATGCTCCTTCAAGTTGGAGGATGAGCTTGAGTTCCTCCAGATTGACTTGTAGGGAATGGCACAGGTATGGGTGCAGGTCATGATTTGTGAACCACGGCAAACCGGTACCCACAGCATGAGTTTTGGATATCTGTGGGAGGGCCCAGATGGTGAGGGTGACAGCATGTCCATCATTGTCATCATCATGCAAGCAGTAGTGGAAGGGAGTAGGCAGTGGTATAGTGCCATCAACATGGCATTGTTGCTATCACTGTCGTGCTCTGTGTTATGTCAGTGATATGATGCCATCATCATTATTTGTAGATGATGGATAGGGGTGGAAGGTGCCACTGATGCAGCATCATCATTGTTGTATGGAGATGGCAGGAAGGGGCAGGTAGTGACATGGGTACGATAGTGCCATTGATGTGGCATCATCATCGTTGATCTATGCAGACGGTAGGAATAGGTGACATAATGTTGTCGCCACTTGAAATGACATGGAGGGGGAAGGGAAATGAGTGGCTGGCTCAAAATAACATTAAAGGTGGCAAATGAGTGATTGAGCTTGCTATGACCCATTGGAGGTGGGGACAAGCAGTGCCACTCAAAATCACAAGGAGGGGGGAGGGGAACGAGCAGTCAGGCTCAAAGCAGCATAGAAGGGGTGAGTGCCAAGTGGTAGTGTGTGAAATGACACAACTGGGGTGGAAGACCAGCAGTCAGGTCCAAAATGATGTTGCAGATGGGGGACAAGTGGTTGCACCCAAAACAACACAGAAAGGGAGGGAAGCAAGCAGTCAGGCTTGAAATGACATGGTGGAGATGGCAGATGAGCAAACCAGGTCCAAATGAATGTGATGAAGGTGGTAGATGAGCAGTTGGGATTGAAAGGACATGGTGAAGGTGGCAGATGAATGATTGGGCTCGACACAATCCATTGGGGGTGAGGGACAAGTAGTGCCACTTGAAATGACATGTTAGAGGGGGGGTGGAGAGTGGTGGAGCCTGAAATTACACATAGTGGTGGCACTCAGAACAACATTGCTGGGGTGGGAGGTGAGTGTCTAGGTTCCAAATGATGTATTGGATATGGGGAACGAGTGGTTGCACTCAAAACAATGTGGTTGAGGTGGGAGGACAAGTGTTCAGGCTCAGGATAATGTGGTTGAGGTGAGAGAGAATGAAACATTTGGTTTGAAGAATGTGGTGGAGAGCAGTTGCACTCAAAACAACACAAAGGAGGTGGAGGATGAGCCTTGGTGGGAGATGCAGCACAAGCATTGGTGCATGTCACATGGTGTCATCATCCACACTTAGATTAGGATTGTAAGTTAACATGACCTCAAGCTTCAAGGCCTCATTTATGGGTTTGTGGGGTGTACCAACAACTGAAATAGCATTTCCCATAACTTGGAATGAGGTATCTCTGATGGCACCATTCTTCCAAGGCACCCATGGCTCTTTATTATCTAGAAAGTCCAGACCCCAAGTATTGTGAATGTCAGCCAGAATCTGCTGTCCCCTCCTCTGTGCAAGGTGTTTCTATAATTCTTTATGACCCAAGAAGAGTTGGTGAGTGCCTGATAGTATGTGTTGAATTTGGTAATTCTGTCAACAGTGTATTTCAAAGGGAATAGTGACATCATGGTTTGTTTGTCATTGTTACAATCTCTTGTGATTGGATCTCATCAGAGGTAGAACTTGGTATCATGATAGATGTTGCATGATGATGATGATGACCGTAACACAAAGATTTCCCATGATTTCAGTTGTGTTGGACGGCTTTCAATGTGGAATGCAGAACATATTCTACTTTGTGCATGAATTGGTCTCATTGTGTCACCATTGTTATTTGTTATCATTGTGCTAGTGTGGTCATCCTTGATGGCAATAGCAAAGGTGTGGAGTGTGTGGAGTGCAAGAACAGTGAGGGTGAGTCAAGTGAGCACATCAAATATGCAGACCTGTGGGTTGACCCATGTATACTACTGGTGCAGGTATGGGTGTGGGTTAGTGCTAGGACACCCTATAAGTTACACTAGCATTATGCCTGGCATTCACAGCACTTCTGTATGCTGATCACAGTTCCATGTGATGGCTCCACACCATGTACATATATAAGGGGCAGTTATGCTTGCCCTTGCTCAAAATCGATTTTTATGCCTCATTCACAGTTTGGCAATGCTCTGTCCATTCCTTCTCTGAGTGTTGGCAGTATATCCATGACATTTCTTAGGCTTGAGTCCCGGTCAGGTCAGGAGCATAATGTTAAATGCCAGGTGTATGCTGTTGTGGCATTATTGGATCTGATGGACCTGGTGTATGAGCCAGCTAAACTTGCTAGAAAGGCAATAAGGCAAGTGCACAGTACCAGACAGCGCTCTGTCTGGATACATTGTTGAGGTCTCTGCAAACAGATGGAGTGGAATGGTATGATATGCTTCCACTACATTCCCAGTTGCTGTGGAGGAAGCAGAAAAACTCACCCATTATCTTTCATCATCTCCTTATATATGGTCTCATTAAACTCAATTTGGTAGACAGAAGATTCATTGGAAATAGAGATGCTATTGGAGAAAATTGTATCTGGGCGATTCTAGGGAATCCTAGTATTGAGGTGTCTGCACCAGTGAATGAGGCAGGAGAGATGGGACACTTGGATAAGCTGGGCATGCGTGCATGCATGAACCTAGATATAGTGGCCAAGACAGCAGAGGCCCAGGACGGAGATCTGTGCATTGGTCTATAGTTGTGAACTGCATTGCAAGTGTGGCAAGATGACAACATGCCAAAAGATGAAGTATGTTATAAGTATGGCAGGATGACAACATGCCAGACAATGAAACACATCGTAGGTGCAGCAAGATGATGACACACTGGAAGATGAATAAGTCATCCTGCATTCCGAAAGAGGCTGGATGAGATTGTATCTGTATGCAGGCTCAGGGTGGGATTTGGAATGGGTGCGAGTGTTCAGAGTGAAAAGGACATGCATTAAGGGAAGGATGGGTACATGGAGAAAAAATAAACAGAACTAGCACAATGGAAGGGTTCTACTTTGCCAGCATTTCGAATCAGGGGCATCGGAGAGAAGATGTCTGGTGTTCTAATGGCTTGATGCCACTGCTTGTGTATGTATGCCTTTCAGTGCTAACCAGAAATTGTGCATTGTGATGATGTGCTCCACCAGCCAGTCTTGTTGTCTCCTGGCCTTTAACCTGCAGTAATTGGCCCCACTAAATTCCTCCCAGCTTGAAAAAGCACAAGCTCCTGCTTGCGAGTGTGCAGACCTATTCCTCATCCTGTCAGCATGCTTGTGCTCCTCTCATTTTTTCTGGGTGTGCTCTTGCTCTTGATCCCAGGCAGCACAAACTCTCTTGTGATTGAACCACCAGACTTCTGCCCATAGCATAGCTACATCTTTGTCGGATTGAGTCTGATATCTGCAAACTTTGGGAGTTGTAGTTGGGCTGTATGTCTGAATGCAGATTGCTCATGACATAGTGCAGGTGGATGTAAGCTTAGCAAAGGAGTAGCTATGTAGTGATTGACAAAAAAATGAGCAGTGCATCTGCTCACCCAAGTGAAGGAGGTGGTGGCAAAGAGATAGCCATGTGCCACCTTGCTTCACTCTCATGCAGACTACACCCTGTGTCATCTTGTTCCTCAGCTTACATACATACGCTACCAACCTTAATTCCATGGAATTTACTTAAAATGACTTCAAAAGATATTTTATAGTCTTTCATTATAAAGATGGATTATATGGTGGAGGATGAAATATAAACATGGATTTTTATGTGTTGTCTGAGACTTAGTTACATAAAGGTGAGATAAAGGAACCATTACCAATTTTATGTAATCACTTTACAGCATGCTAGGGTCTAATATATGTAATCAAAACTTAAAGTCAAAAAACTATCTGAATGAGTCATCATTTTGAAATGGCTGCCATTTCATCAAATCCCAACTGAATGTCTTGATCCTTGATGCCATAGAAAGCCAAGCGCAATTATTTCATTCTATACACTAACATAATGACAGTCCAGGTTAGGATCATCACAGGATATCAGATGTAGGTGAAAATGTGCAAACATGCAGACAGTTTATTGAGCCACTGTACATCTTCAATCACAAAATGACATGAGATGTTATGGTGTTGAACTGCAGTTCTCACAATATCATCTTGGGCCTCCCCTGGCTATGGGAAGTCAATTCTCTCATCAACTAGACCATGGGAAAGATGGACACCCCTAATGAACTTCCTACACTTCATCATGATGACCCACAAACAATACAATAGTGGTACCTAATCTGGTACCTCTACTGGAATAAGAACAAGAAGATTGCATGACTTCTCACTAAATGCATACAGCACAATGCTGATTGGGTTTGGAAAACCACCCTATCCACTTAACTTATCTACAATGAGGAAAAGAAGACATGGATGCTTTCCATATAGTTTGCTGGTTTCCAGAATATCTTTCTGAAACCCTCCAATGGCCAACTTCTCCCATCTAGACCATTTGACCATACCATTAAACTCACTAAAGACTTTGTTTCCAAATACACCAAAGCCTACCCCTTCAACCCAAAGAAGATGGAGGCCTGTAAGGTGTTCATTGATGAGCATCTCAAGTCTAGAAAAATTCCCCCATCCAAATCCCCTCAGGCCAGCCCCTTCTTCTTCATTTGAAAGAAGGATGGCACTTTGTGCCTGTGCCAGAACTACTGCTACCTCAATGAGCATACTGTCAAGGACACCTATCTTCTTCCACTCATCTCCAACCTCATGGATAAACTAAAGGCCATCTTTATCAAAATGGATATTCACTGGGGGTATAACAACATTCTCATCATCCCTTTTGATGGATGAAAGGCCACTTTCATCACTCTGCTTGGCCTCTATGAGGCCAATGTCATATTTTTCAGGATGTGCAACTCACTGAAGAACAACAAACTGACCTATAGTGTCAAGAAAGACAGGTTAGCAGTAGGAGAAGGGTATGATATGATGGCAGATTGCTAGGACAATGAGGTATGACAATGTGGGAATATCTGAAAAGTGGGGAAATACCCTCTTACAACTGTAGAAAGCTACAGCTCCCTACATCACCCCCTACCTTTCAGGTGCTGAAGAACAACAAACTGACCTAGAGTGCTATATAGAGGATAGTAGGTTAGTAGTAAAGTTGAAGGATATGATAAGTTTGTCCCAAGGGATTGCAAACAGGAAAAGAAACAGGGAGAAAGACCAGAAGGCTTAATGATTCCAAAGGTAAATGATGAGGGAAAGATGTTCTAATGCCTCTGATATCAACAGACTAGCTCAGGACAGGTCCAGAAGATGGTGGATTGATGAATATGACAAGTATAATAAAGTGAAAACAATGAGAATGACAAGGAATGACTTGCAAAGTGAGATCATGAATCAATACAGGATGGAGAATGATCAGACAGTACACTGGACTCATTGCAACATATACAAATATAAGTTCAGAGCATTCCCAGGACTTAGTAATATGGTATATAACTATCAAAGATCAAGAAGGCAGTGTGGGGAACCACAGTTCCCTATACTCATATCCTTCATTTTCACGACCTTCCATACCTTCATAGCATTGGTCTCTATCAATCCCCATCATCATTTGATAGTCCACACTTATTGTCTTCCAATCTGCTCATCAATCCATTAGTTTTCACTGGGCTGCTTCAATCCCACTTATAGTGACTCCAAAAACTGTTCCAATAACTAACTCCAAACCAGGGTGTGAAGCACCCTGCAATCATCTGTGGGAATTACACCTCACTTTGGTAAGACCAAACAAAGTACAAACCCTTGGCTACAAACTGGTCCCTGGGTCATGTGATTTGGCTCAGGGGCTGTGGAGATATGCCTATTTTAAATCAGAAACACCATTGGAACAGTTTTTGGACTTTTG
>JBBPOF010001054.1:0-13392 GCA_038091315.1 Porphyrellus cyaneotinctus | reverse complement strand
TCACGTCTGGGCGACAGTGGAATGGGGTCGTACAACCATTGCAGCAGACTCCACCACTGGGCAACCAGCAATTGGACGCAAATAGTGTACCTGGTGCGGGCAGCCCTGGTCTCTCTCACGCGGTGGCAGGTGTGCTGCCAGCTCGGACACCCTCAGTCAATGGCACCCGAAGTGTGAGCCGGCCGGGAGGGACAGGGCCGTCCGTTGGACACATCGTTGCTAGCGGGCAGTACACCGCGCACTCTCTCTCCCCTCGCCTGCAAAGCGCTGGATTGTCACCCCTTCCAAACCCGACGTCTCTCCCACCCCATCAATCCCCACCACGACAGCCACTCACGCCGACGATGAAGGTGGCTTCACCGTCGCTGCAACATCAACAAGCTGTTCCCAGTTCGCAGGGAGGATATTAGCTACTTATGCCAAGAATCATTCATGTGATACGGTTGTAGGGCATTGCATATCCGTTTCCTTGTAACCAAAGTTTCCCCTCAGTACCTCCCGACTCACAGCTCTAGTCTTGTTTTTGATTACACTATCCACCCCGTTTGTGCTTTTCAGTTATGTATTTCCTTTCATACATTCGCAGAACACGTCAATTGGATGCCAGAAGATACCAGGCCGCCATCTGTCAATATTGCTTGAACTGAACCTGAAATCCGCGTGCAACTGCTTTGCCGTAGCACACTGTCTACTCGCTTAGATAGGCGCGGCATACATGATTTTGAGTCACCACACGCGCCCCTTCCTCTTTTGAGAGTTATCTACTTGATTCGAAGTTCCAGTCCGTTCAACACAAGGTTCGATCAAATGGCGATAATACGTAGGGCCCACGTATTAAGCCTTCAACTTGAAGGGGGGTCTCTCAAGCAGAAGAAGTAAGTCCATTTTTAAAAATTGCGTTATACATACGTAAGGCTGATATATTAATTATGGTGGCAGACCTGCAGTAACGGCAAAATCCGCATGCCATTGCTCCAACCGTGGCGCTATGAGGAAAAAACAATGTTATATTTGCCCATTTTTGCTTCAGCAATCATGCTCGTCCATGTTCACAGAAGGGTTCAAAGTTAAAAAAAACGTCGTGGAATCGTGTCTTCCACAAAGTACCAAAACATTGTGAGTGACTGAATTGTTGACGAGACCCTGACGCGCCACACATTAGCCGATTCAAACAAATAGTAGCGGTACAGAAGTTCGACTTGCGCTCACCCTCTACATTCATATTCATACTTAGCTCCACAGAAGAGTCTGCTCTTCTCCTCAGTCACTCGTTTGCCGACAGCTTTTCCTGCCAGTTCTGAGTTTTCTCCGCGATGAAGCCCTCTACCATCCTTAGTTCTCTTGCTCTTGTGCTCCCTTTTGCGAGTGCAAACCCGTTCCATAATAAGCGTCACCACGAAATAGCCAACCGCGCGCGTAGTGATGTCGAGGTCCACAAACGTTCCTTTACCGACTCACGCTTCACCTGGTACCAAGTCGGCCTGTGAGTATCAAACCATGCCCCTCCAATCTGGTTCTCAATCTACTTTCTCAGAGGTGCTTGTGGAATCTGGAACAAACCAAGTGACTGGGTTTGTGACATTGTTCGCCACTGGCGCTCTTATTCATCATAAATTCCAGATCGTGGCATTGAATGTTGGACAGTTCGGACCGGGATGGCCTGGTGAATTTTGCTTCAAGCGGATCGGCATCGTGGTTAACGGGGCAGTTGCCTATGCGATCATCACTGACAAGGTTCGTTCGATTCTCGTATTAGTTACCTGTTCTTTCCTTATGATCCCCGGAACGCAGTGCATGGGATGTCCTTGGGGAGGTCTCGACTTCTCCCCTGGTTTGTTTAGCAACTTTGCGTCGCAAGACGTTGGCGTACTCACTGGAGAATGGTGGTTCGCCGATGAGGATGAGTAACTGGTTTAAACCCGTTTCGGTCCGTGAAGGCGTCTTGTTGTAGGAATCTTGTTTTCATCGTTGTCGCCTCACCATTGAAAGTAAATGTTGGCTTTGCAGGAGGGCTCCTACCTTTGATCTTCAGCCTCGTTTCTGAGACGAGGTTATCTTCTTGTTTCCGGGATTGTGTTATTGATTTGTGTTGTCGATTCACCCTCTTTAGTTCCCTAAGTAGAATACATACCCCACACTACATGTATGTCGTGATGGACAAAATCCTGGATCTTTCTGACAGTGACGAGTGATGAGCCGTCCCGTAGGTGAGAGCTACTTGCTGTGATTGGACGGTTATTCGAGTCAATCTGAGAGTTGGTCTCATTTCTGATGTATCATGTCGATCCCAACATGCATGCCAGTAGGCCGGTGTCACCGCTCAATCGCCCTGCCCAGTTCATCATGGTACACCCTTCCTGGCTTCATTTCGTCGAGCAGCGGCAACTGACTCTGTCGAACTGACAGCAGCTCTCACTGAATCACACAGGCATTTATAACTCTTCCCTCACTCCGAGTGACCAACCGTGGAACACTTACAATTACTGTAACGCTCCCCATGTTAACTCCCAATACTATGCAGAGCTTGAAGATCCCGCGGCGACACTGGAATTCCTGAATGTCGTTATTCGTCACCACAAGGTACGACCTCCGAGTTGTAGATCCTTGGTCGTATCATCGCTTATTCTTCTGTATAGCGGACGCCTGATAACCTGTATCCCGATGAACGATCTCTCAACCCCATTTCTGGATGGAATTGTGACGACTTTATCCAACAGGACTATGCAGCTGGGACTGTGCCTGTGTACCATGAGACCATCATACCAGAATGGCACCCTTTTGCCTCACAAATTTGGCCGGGCACATGTGATACTGGTCAACTTACGCGTGAGGGTCTAGAGGATGCTGTCAAGCATGGGCAGGTGCGTCTTTTGATCTGTCTGACTTGTCATAGGCATATAGTCGAGTCCACAGGACTTTTGGTCTGTCTATCACGACAAACTCGGGTTCTTGGAGACAGTAGATCCTCGGGATATTTACGTTCGAACGTCCACTGAAGTCCGTACGCACCAGGTTGCTGGTGCAATCTTGTATGGTATGGACCCGAACACGATCGGGCGACGATGGCCGATATACACTCAGCCTCAAAGTGTTCGTTCGTTCTGGTCCTTTTCGCTAAATTTTATTTTTACCTGCACTCTTTAAAAAAAAAAGATCGACTCGATAGTTCCAAGTTACGACTGCCCCAACGCAAATACTATCCGTGCAGCATATCAATCTGTGCCTGCGTGGACAGATCATCTCGTCCAGTATCAAGAACTTCAACAAAGGTTGGATGCCACACTTGGAACAACGGGTCTGGGAGCATGGAGCTCGTGGTGTGCGTGTTTACATCTCTTGTCACGATTTGGGGATAGAACCGAGGGATCGTGTAGATGATCATTTCTTCGATACTTTCAGCTCACGCACTTGTCATGGTCACCCGCTTCCCTGCAACTCCACTGGCGCCTGTGTTTCCCAGGAAGATGCTGCTACCGTGTTTGCTCTCGGAGATTGGGAATACAAGTGGGTACTGTATCATATTGCCGCCTCAAAGCTTGACGATTTCATGAAGCTACATATGGAATTCAGCGCAGAACGCCTCCACATATACGTCTCTTACTTTCGGTGAGCTTATCTCGATGACGGGTTCCTCGCACAAATACACAATCTGCCTGTGTAGGCGTGTTTCTTACGGAATTGTTGCACGTTTTCGAGAGTTTTCGATCTGGCCAAGAAACGCACAAGCTCAAGTTCTACGTAGGACATGATGGGTCTATGATCCGACTCGCGGCTGGTCTGGGACTTGGACATGCGTCAAACGGAGGCACGTTGAGATGGCCCGCCATGGGTAGCGAGATCGTCATGGAGGTACGTGAGCGTCGTGATATTGCAACCCCGCGTGACAAGTCTGGAAGGTTTGGAGGGAAACCAACGGTGCATTATTCGTCCGTGTTTTGCATGAGGGTACACCTGTGCCGAGCCTTCGTTGGGTGCAGCTGGAGGAATTTATCGGTTTACTCGACGGTGTCATACCGAAAGATATCTACAGAGCATGTACTGGATGACCGTGGTTTGGTCCATGCGCTCACCGCTAAGGACAAATCCTGATCCATCCATGACAGTCTCTCATACCAGACGGACTTTCGTTTAAAATTATTATCTTGGAACTCTGGTATGTAGAATTATACTCTGCTCATCCGCTACGACTACAAACTCCCCGACAAACGCACCGTTGAGGAAAGCTGATGATTACAAAGCCATCGAGATACTTCCTATCCGATTCCCTTTCAACAACCTACAACATCCAGGGTGGCAATACTGAACCACTGAACCGACTCTAACTTAGAATTACCAGTCTTTTAGAGAAGGCACGTATTACATGCTTATTCTAGGGGACAAAACAGGGGGTCGAGGATACTTGACTCTGACAGATCAAAAGACTACCAGCTGCCCTCAGCGGCGATATCCAGTTTCAATGACCCAAGTGTTCCCCGGCCGTAACGTGGGACTGACTTGTAGCAGACTATCTAATTCATATCAGTAGGGCACAGCACACGATCACCGCGACGAATCTCCACGTCCTAATTTTGTGTCAAATATCTGACATAGTGCCACGGGATTCCATTATCTGGATGCAGCCCACCGTGACTGCGGTCCGAGTCAACCCCGCAAGTTTGGAATACCCAGCCCGATTGGCCGTCACAGATGAACGGAGAGCTTTCGGGCATGAAGTCCGGCTCCTACGCCCATAACTAACACATCTCCGTGTTAGATCCATGGACTCGGATCTCTCCAGCGGTCGAACTATGTTTCATTGAAGGTGTGAACAAAGTTGCACGACACTGCGGAAATCCGACTCACGGTTTTCGGTGTGGCAGTAGTATATTGGTGCCGCGGCCCGCCCGCCACTCAATGTGAATGTGTCTCCACACTTCCCCACATTTTAGCGGGACTCAGCGTGTGTGGCCAAACCGCCCGAAGCTATCCTGGTGTCATGCTTCACTCACTGAAGCGTAAAACGCGCACCTGATAAGTAAGGCGGCGCAAAGTGGAAATAGCCTTGATGACGCTCGGGCTCCCCATATGGCCGAGTTATTTCTCAGCAGTCCTTCATTGCAAGAAGTTGCCCCGACTTATCCCCACAGTTTCACCGATATTCCGGCTTTGCTTTGCAATACTCCTCGGTTCAGCCTCGGTCCCAACTCCCCGGGTCCGATAAGGCTGACTTTCTGAACAGGTAGCTGCTCTTTACTTTCCGAGAGGTTGCATATGTTTGGGTGTATCGCAGGCCATATCTCGGTTTCCGTGTCCGATGGCGGATCAAATGTCATTGGCGCAACGGTTTTTACCTCAGGCGAGCCACGTTCTGCCTCTTGAACCTTGGTCATGGGCCGAACGCCAAGAAACCTCGCGCAGCGCAGATGCCTGCGTTAGGTTCGGAGGGGCGAGATTCAACACGGACGGCTCTTTCCTCGTTGAAAGTAACGTACCATCCACGCATCAACTCACTTTATGGGTCGCTCGCATCCGATGCGTGATGAGAGGTGGTGTAGTATTGTCCAGGATGCTGCCAACATCTATGAGTGGTATGATGCCAAACATATACCAGTAGATAGCTATATCACAACAAAATCTGCAAGGCAGCGTGATAAGACTGAAAAAGACACGAGAGTCGGCGATAGAAACGAAGGAAACGTGATATAACCCACGACCTCTTCACGATCCACACGAAAAAGCTAGTTGAGACCGAGCACTATCAAATCATAGAAATCGCAGCGTTTCTCTCGATCGTGACAAACCCTTCCTCTAACACCGTCAAATATACAGTTGTGCGCGTATTGGAATACGTCTTCCGTGTCCAGTCTGGTGGGTTCGCTGACCACAGCTGTACAGTGTTCGCCACTGGCATCGATCGAGAATTTGTAAAGGAGGAGGGTGTCGTCTTCAGGCTCGTATGGCTCTGATGTGGACAAGGTCACGATGCCTCTTCCGTGTCCATCGCTAGAAGCGTTCAAAAAGACAGACCGCTCCAGGCCGGGAAGAACGAAGAGCTCTTGGGTGCTGATGAAGATGGGAAGGACCTCGGTGGATTCTAAGCTGATGGGCGGAATCGTGAGGTCGATGCAGAGATAACCAGTTCCCGCGGGACGCGCGTCAGGGCTCAAAAGTCGTATGTTGGTATTTCCAGTTGTCGGGTCGACGATGGCACCGCGGAGGTGGTGGGAGGGTGCATAACAGTACTCGACGAGAACTTCGTGCGTGAGGCGAAGTTGGCCAATGTCGGCTTCAGAGGGATGTGCGAATGATTCCGGAGCAAGGAAAGCTTGGATAAGCGTCACGCGAGGATCCCAGTGGGCCCAGGGCCGAAAGACGACGACGTGAGCTCCTGAGAGTAAGGTGAGCCCAGGCCACCAGGGTTGTGGCTCCCTGAGGTTAACCTCATCCTATGGTTCCGATAAACATGTGCCCGAGATTGACGACAATACGGCTACTCACGAAGCCACAACTGAATTCCGGGAATGTATATATGACCCGCGTTCGCGCATCAATCAGGACAGGCTCATAGAACTGTCCAAATACGCGATCTATGCCACCGTCAAAATATAAAAAGCGTGTGCTGGCTGACAGCGGAAAATTCACATATTCCGGCAAGTCCATCTCAAAAGTCACAGGACCTAAGGTTAGGCGTACATCATCTTGTAGTGGGAATTCCAAGAGCTTACTGGGGAAAGATATAGTCAGGGCCGAGGAAGAATGAAGCAGGCAGGCACTGAACATACATTAGGGTGCGGTGGGAAATGGGTTGGTCTACATGACGCAAAGCGATAAAAACACGTTGGGAATCAGGAAGTGTCAATGAGCATGCGTCGATTGAGGATATAGGTTCAGTGCTCTCCCATAATAGCCGACCTACGCCCGTCTCGAGATCCTGGGCGAGGAGTTGCTCTCCTTCACACCAAATGAACAGCCTCCCAAAGAGAAAGTCAGACGGGGTTGAGACCGGAGAAGGTCTCGTGGATATTCGTGGACCTCGGGCGCGGGAAACAACGGTAATGGGTTGTGAAGTCCATGTCTGGGATATGCGCGCTGAGTGGATCAATACACGCTCGAGAAACTGTGCAGATTGCCATAAAAATGGACCAGGTGGGCGAGGTAAGGGTGAGTTGATATAGAATGCTCTCCATAACCGGGCATCTCGAGTGACGCCGCTAAATTGCTTCGACACCTAAAAGGAATGGTCAGGATGGACGACACATCCAACAGGCTTCTGCCAAGGAGCTAAGCGCACCAGACGCAGCCGGATGACCTCGCGAGGGCTCAAGGAATGCAAGATGTGAAGGATGACTTCATCTGGTAGGAGGATTGCGGATTTGGTTGGGATTGTACTCAGAGAAGCTTGCATCTCATTGGAAGGATTGTGTGGAGGCTAGAGCCCAAAAACCGAAATTTGTGTATCCCATCGCTTGTTCAATTGAACCCTTGGCCGCCCCTACTTCCACGGTTACCACCCATCACATCTCCTGTACGTTATGGCGTTGGAAACCGCGCTCAACAATCCTTTGAAATCAGGATCATCGTGTGTTCCCATTATACCAAACGGGACGTACGGTACCTGGCTCGACAGTCGACACTCTACCCCTGCCAGCGTTTGGCAGTGAGACGTAACGAAAACCGAAAACGCGAAGACTAACCTTCGCCTCATTGCCAGTGCGCTACACGATGGTGTAAAATCGACGGACATGCACGGGCTTGAGTGGAGTATGTTGCCGTCGTCCAGGACTCCATCGGGCGGGAAGCGCCTTGAATCTAATATATATCATGGTGGATCAAAGCCGAACTGACATTGTGCACAGGACTGACGCGTAACCAACAGCATCTCCCGGTAATGCCAGTGGCACGTGCATTCAACCCAACCGAACTCAGTTCAGATTACAGTCGCTCTTGTGCTCTCGTCCTTGCAGGAGGTAGGAGCGAAGTTGGGACTGTTGCGTCACATATCACAGATTTTGCTGTGGCATTGAGGCAAGGTAGATTTGTCCCTAGTGACTGCTGCCGTTGGCCTGCGATTGGACGTTCTGTTCTAATATCGCAATTGTTTCAGCCAACTTTGGATACGACATCTCGTACGAACTCGGCGTGGGCCGGTCATCGTCGACCGACTTCCGAGTTCCTCTCTGGAGGTATTATGATCTTGGCTGGGGCTGACCATCGGTTTTTGCCAGCCACACATGTCCTTCAAGCTATCATACTCTTGGACACGTCGTAGTCGCAACCTGCGTGTCCATTCGGAAAGCCAAGGACGTCGCGCATGTTGCACGGCTCGCCGCCCCGCAAGATGACACCAAGTTCACGACCATTTTACATCCTCTCCTCCGCCGTCATGCTCTTCACCAAAGCTGTCGTCATCGTCTACACGCTCTCTGCGGGAGATTTCGAATTTCGGAACTGGGTCAACGGTCAAGAATACATCCAGATGCAGAGGGTGAGTCCGTCGTGCGTACAGTGTCTATTCGACACCAACTCAAAGTGCGTCGGCTAGAATCGCGTCCTGAAACAGCTCACGCTCGCTGTCATCACGTTCCGAGTCAGCAGACACATGCTCAGGCGATCTGTCGTGTCGTTTCTCATCTTTACGATCGTCGTCATCAAGCTGCTTTCGATCCAAGTCAAGCTCGTCAAGCTCGCTCGATCGCTCAAGCCTTTCAACGGTCCGGTGCGACTCACGGCGTGTATCATGTTGTCGGGGGCGTTTTTCTACCTCAAGCTAGTGGTCGAGGTATCGTGGGCAGTCTACTACTTGTTCATGTTGTGCAGAAATCCGTCTGTGAAGGATACCTGTGTGTTGTTGCTCGGTCTACTACGTTTACTTGATTGGAAATAGACACTGGATGACGAGGACAGACAGGGAAGTGTTACGAATGATTGCTTGGCGATTTTGTCGCGCGGTTCTCAGGCGGGCGGGCACTCGAATATTAACGTTGAAAGCCTCGTCTGCGACCCAATTGAGAATGAAGCCAGCATGAGTTTTATATTAATACGACTACAGGCAGGGTCAGTTACAAAGATGGATGCACAGTCCGGACGACACTGTATCTTGTAATGTGGAGGTGATACAAGTGATGATGGGACGTAGCGTATAGTAGGGTTGTAAGCTGGATATTAGGTATGGCGATGGCGGTCTATTGGTAGTATCGTAGCTGATACGCTGAAATGGTGTTTCCGTTGCGATGTGACCAAGAACGGCGTAGTCTCTGCGAGCAGACAGATAAGGATTTGTTTCGCCAGCACCCAGAGAGTTAGACCGCGGGTTCAGGAGCGCTGCTGGATGAAGAGGGAGAATTGGAGTTGTCTCCATTTCCCCGAGGCTTGGACATCACCTCTACAGAGTGTTCCACATCCTCCAGCATTCTCCGGACGAACCCAGTCCCAGCGACATTCGCTACCATGTTCAGGAAAGCTTGCGTCTTGTCCCTCTCCTCCTCCAGTTCCGCGTCTGCTAATCCGGCTTCTACGTACGCGTTTGCCACGTCTGTTTGGGTTTGCAAGAGGCTAATTTCGAGGTGTGAGCGTTGGCGCATCACGTCTGCTAACATTTGGTTGAGCCAGTTGGGGTCTTCCTCGGTGAAAGGAGGCGGTGGTGGATAGGCAAGTGACATGATAGGAGGGTCGAGGGTCAGATTTGATGGTACATTCGGGAGTGGAGGAGGAAATTTGGAAGGGGGAGGAGGGGCGAATTTAGGGATCCAATATCCGTCCAATGGGGGCTTGGGGAAATGTTCCAGCGGCCATTCGACGGGGTTGATAGTACTTTGGAAGCGAGCATTTTGAGCTTGGGCGGGTCCGACGAATGGAGACATTGAGTAGGCGGTTTCTAAATCTGCAGGGTAGGATCGTGGTCGGGAAGAGACGGCGGGGGACGCTTTGATTTGATGTCTGTCAGCGTGGACCTGTGTGGGTCCATGTGTCAGATCTATTGTTCTATAGAATCCGTACGCGTTTTGTAGTCAGACAAAGCATCCTGAGTATTTCCTCTCAGGATGCTTTGTTTGACTACAACATCTGATTCGCGTCTGTTCGTGTCTGTTTCATGAAATTTATCCGAGTGGAAGAAATTTACAAAGCAGTGCTGTAATGCCGACCGCGCGTTGCTTGTCGAGAATGGTAAGGTTGATAACAACGATGACATCATGTAAATTTGGAGTGGGAGAGTCTCTGTCCTCTACAGAGAGTTGGCAGTATTTGCGCGTGAAGAATCGCTGCCAAGGTCGCTCCCAATTTGTGGGTCTTTTCATCCATATCTTGCGGCGTTCGTAAAATTAGGGTGGCTGATGTCATGGCTACCCTGTATCGCGTACGCGATCTCCTATAAATACGTGTCTTATCTTTCCTCCATCTTTCTCACAACGATGTTGCCCACTTCCAGGTGCATGGGTATCACCCGACCAAGGGACTTGCATGCCATCACCAGGTCCAGAGGTGGCCACCTTGACAGACTTGCAGTCGACCAGTCTCTCTTAGACACGTACGTCACCTATCTCTCGTGCTTCTCTCCCGTTCGTTAACCTTCGAAATACGCCAGGGACACCCATCTGCTCCTAGAACGCACCGCCGATCCCTCCCACCAATCCCATGATACCTCCCTTCGTGCCCGTTCACCTCAACTCTCATTTACCTCTCAGCAGATCCATCATTTTCATACGTCTTCACGTGTTCCCTACGACTCCACTTCGTACACTGTATCTGACGTGCCCGATTTTTTCATCAAGTACAAACAATACCGTGCTACTTCATCCTTGGATTCGGTCAGCCAAAATTTTCATCTCGAGTGGCTCATAAACATACTCATGACTTCCCAGGAAGTGTACGAACGTAAACACGAAGAAATCGGATTAATGTCATCGCTCACCGACTCCATTCTTACGGGAGACGTTGTCGCTGGTGCACGTCGTCTGAAGGCAAAGATTCCCGTCGAACATCACGTTCCTGACGGTCACATCGTTCATCCATCTGGCTTCGTCGTCCCTGGACCCGGGCACACCAGCACATCCGATGTCGCTCGTGCCAAGGAGAGAGAACGCAACGAGAACGAGGATCGTCTAGTACAGACAGCCGCAGTCGCCCGTCGCGTTCTCGAGTCCGACCTGCAACAAGTCGATGCTACGACGATTCCCTCGTTACACAAAGTGCCCTTTGAGGTCCGTGAACCGGACGGAACCGTGAAACATCCAAGCGGCTTCGTGCCACCAACGCCTGCCCATAAATTTAGATCCACGGTCAACCCCAGTGTGCTCTGGGAGCGCAGGGTTTCTCCCGTGAGACAGAGAGCTGGGCAACCTTCCCCATCTCGCGCGGTTTTAAGGGCCATGCATACCGTCTCGGCGCCTCAGACTTCCGAAAGCGTTTAGCTGGATGCTAGGCGTTTAACTAGCAGACCGGAGGAAACGGGAAAGTGTTTAACATGTATGAATTGCATGACTAGGAGATGATAGCCCAAAAGATGCTTTCTTAGATACCTGTATTATAAATCATCATTCTCTGTCAATTCTAGCACTTGAATGTCATTGCTTTCTTCAGAGCAGTGTGTATGTACATTGTAGCAAGATAGCAATCTTGACATGAGTCTAAGCTCCAATATATATTTGTTGGATAGTCAAAACATTAGCAAACCAGCACTTGACCAACCTTAGTTCTGATGCTTCCAGGTCCCATATCTGGAACCACCAGAAGGTTTGGAACCACCTCTGGAACATTCCCATGCTTTTCTGGAAGCATTGGAAGCATTGGAAGTGATTTGTACTTGATTAACCTTTTGACTTTCCTCTTCTTACATCATCCATTACTACAGTCAACTCATAGTAAATTCAAGTGACAATTATGCATGAATGAGTCTACTATGTGAAACTATTTACAAGTAAAAAAACTAGTCAATTTCCTGTCCTTCATGTTCTTCACCTTGTGGACTTGTGTCATCCACCCAAATGAACCCAGTACTGCCTCTACCTTATGTGCAAGTGGATCATCCATCTCATTGGCATACCTACACAAGACCATCATTGCCCAGAGCACTTCCTTCTATGTTAGAGGTGGTTCAATTTGTTCATCACCAACTTCATTGTCATCACCCTTACTTGATTCCTGTGCCACCTTGGTGTCCATCACCACCTGATGAATATTCTCATCACTTGCATTGAAGATGTGGCTCACATCTGCAAAACACCAGAAAGCTGTGTAGTGCTTCACAGCACTGCACAGCTTGTTACAGTAGTCACATTGTCACATAAAGGTCCCCCTTTGTGCAGACATAGCACAGAGCTCACAGTGCTGTTGTCATATCCCAGTTTTTTGCTAAGTCCAACTCTGGGATTCTGATTCATCTCCAGTACTGTTCTGACCTTTTCTTATCTTCACATCTCTTGCCCTCCAGACTTGTCTTCTGCTTTCCTCTAGTTATGCTTCTGTTCCTATTATTCATTTTGGATGACAAGTCTTCATTGCTAATAAAATTGAAATCTGTGTCTTGCTTAGTAGCACAGCTCTAGACATACGTACCTCCATCACAGTGCTGGGGATATTTACTTCCAACCTCCATGTAGTTAGTCATTTAGACCTGATTCTTCCATATATAAACCTCCATACTTTGTTCCTGTACTTTAGTTCAAATATCATCTTAATCACTTCCTTTGAGTCCCTCTTGATCCTTACTCTCGTTCTCCTCCAAAATATGAGGTCCTTAGGGAACTAGCAAGGGCATGACATATAAGTCCTGTGCCAATGACCTCATTCCTCCATCTACCTCAGACCTCCTGTCATACCTCCAGTACACCTCCAACCCCAACCTCTGACTCTCTGCACTTGTGCACCTCTGGACTTCCTCAGACTTAATCTGGAAGAACTGGATTTAACAGCTGTATAGACTCAGAAATCCTATGCAGCCCACTAAATCCTGTGAGCACTGTACATACAGCATGTACAGTCCTACAGAGTACCTACAGGCCAATTTTTTTTTTTTTTTTTTTTTTTTTTCCTTTGGGCTCTCATCTTCATGCTCCAGTAGTAACCACAAAAAAATGTATTATGTTTTTTATCTACAACAACAATGCTATATAAAATACTATGAGTGGACATACCATGTGGGAGCATCCCCAAGTAGTTGTAGTCATTGTCATTGTCATTGTCATCTGGTGCTGTAGTGGCAATACCCACATGGCATGTCATCAACAAGGGTGCTACAGTAGTGGTGCCACTGTGCAATCATCATTGTCGTGTTGCTGCTGGTGTGGTACAACAGCACCCTGTTACGCGAAACGTACACTGTACGTAGAGCGTACTCTGTTTGTCTCGAGGGAGGTACTCACGAAGAGACACAACGTCCTCGATAGAACAAAGCTACGACAGAAGACAAGTCAAGGG